>JAGVSP010001275.1:0-53719 GCA_022494985.1 Micrasema minimum | reverse complement strand
CGGGTTATTTATTTGTTACAATATTCAATTTAATTATCATCATGAATGTAATTATACATTTTTTAATTTTACATAGTCTCACTAACAAAATAGCATAGAGGCCGTATACCTATCAGGTTACCATAATATTTATATAAACTTACTAATACAAATCAAGGAAACAACTGTATTTTAAATACCTACCTAAATATAATGTAGATAATATCATAATTTTACCTATTTAAGTACTTTTTTATTTCATTTAAGAAAATGATAATGAAAATATTGACATTATATCTACGTTTTTACAAAACAAACTTTAGTGCTTATATATTTTTATTTATAGATATTTTGATTTGAAAAGTTATTTTCAATAAGTCTAGTGACATAAATATACATGAATTGTGTACTTAGTACCTACTCATTTTACTATATTTTTATTATTTGGACAATCTGGAGGAACTGGCCTACCATGATTTTAATGTCATTAACAAAAAAATTACAATTTTCATATTAATAGTTCATATTTTGTGATACCTTGGACTGGTTCTAAAGCGTATGACCGATCATCTTACTTTCATGTAATAAAATTATCAATATAGACTGCACTTGGTGTACCGATGCAGTGACCTATGCGCCATTGGGTGCGGATAAGGGAAAATGGTAGTCAAAATAAGGCCTCGTTTAGATAGATATGTTTAGATGGATAGTGATGCAACGAATACAAATATTCGTGTTCGCCGAACACTTTCACGACATTCGTAATAAAAGATTGGATAAAACTAGATTAGTTTAAGTAATGAGTCGCGTGTTGTGTAATAGAAAAAAGGTAGATGTAGTAGCTAGTTATTGATGATTAATTACCACAACGAACAATATACAAATAGAAAAAAATCATCAATAGCTGAAAAGTTAGCATATTATTTTATTTATTTATTTCATATTATAAAGGTACACATATAATATTTTATTATAAATGTACAGTGTACATATATATATATAAACACAAAAAATAAAATACATACCTATACATGGTTTAACAAAACTCGTAGTAGGTACAACCCGAAAACTGCTGGATCTACATCATATTTGGAGTCAAATGTGTGACGTGACTTAACTTTTTTTTTTCTTTTCATAAAAGCTTTCATTAGTACAGCAGGTTAAGTGAAATTGCACAAATTCATTTTAAAAAGCTGTTTTTATTTGGTTTTATTTATGGATAGCATTAATTTGACTAAAATAAAATATATTTGATAATAAAAAATTTGCAAAAAAATTTCGAAAAAAAAATCAACTTCGTACTCAATTTTCAGCCACTTAACCCAGCCAATGACAGGTCATAAGCCCTGTTAACGCCTAGATATCCATATTCCCTTCCAAACTTCTCGTCTCTGTTGAGATGTCAAATTGTGTACATATTTACATTATCTGATTTTGCAGCTTGAGTTATGTATAATAAAGTATTTGGTATACCTTATCATTTTAACGATAATTATCTGTTAATTATTTTGTTATGTATATTATATCTTTATTTATCTACAGCGATATAGTTACATTGCATTCTTGATTCAATCCTGCAAAATTAACCTAATACTATATCTCTTCCAAGCGTTTATTTTACTTTTGACAGATGGGCGCCTATAATGTTCCGTAATTATTGACAGGCAACCATAGACCAAAAAATGCAATACTTCATGTTTTTTTCTTTACGATAGTGAAGCACGTGTTCTTTACCTCCGATATTTATCGATATCGATGTTTATTGAGCCTACTTATGCAACGAGGATTATTCAAGTTGATTTTTTCCATAAAAAAATATTAAAATGTGATTTAAATTAAATCTATTTGTTTTTTTTCTTTGTTTGTCGCGACACAGAATTTCTCAATTTACATTACGATAATAAAATGGATATAATAAATATTTGGGTTTTCTGTAGCTCCTGCACCCGATGACAAACTCAACAATGAGTTTATCGGGACTGTATTTAAAGTTTCTTTTGTAAAGAAATGATGTATTTTTTGTAATATTTTTTTTTTGACAAAAGACTGTTAAAAAAAAAAAATCAGCGTGACGCGGTTTCTCGACCAACATCCCACCCCAAAGTGTCTAACGGGCGCAAAGAAGTATAACTTCAAAAAGTTTTACGACAGCGCTTTTGTAATATAAACTCTGCTTTAAACGTCTGGGTATGTTTATAAACTACAAAATGTTGAGCAAAAATAAAATATAAATGAGTTAAATTGATTAAAACTTTTTCATAAATAAAGTCGATTTTTATGAGAAAATCGATTCGGTAACGCATTAAGACATCCCTAATCGATACATGATCGAGCTATCAAAAGTAAAATAAACGCTTGGAATTGGTATAACTTATCACATTTGCTTTATTTGAGTGCTTAGGTAGGTAGGTCCTTAGGAGGTAGTGCAACCCATAATATAACGGAATTCAAAGTACAGAGGTACTTACAACCAATAAAATAACCAAGAGTTGTAAGAAGTGATAAATTAATCCATGATAATGCCCATCAACGATTTCCGCTTTTAGAACTATAATATTATTCTAAAGTATCCATAAAAAGTTTTATAATTTTTTATCCGATTGTATTTATACAACACCAATCTACTTTGTACAGTTATTATAAAAAGCATTTCATACAATATTAATGCTGTCAAGACACTTATCAATTCTTGTTAATTAATATTCTTGATTAATGACACTTTTACCTTGAATAAAACTGCGTATTTACATATAAATATGCGGAAGGTAAGTATGTAGAAAAAATCATTTTATATCTAACCAGCAACGTAAATAATAGTATCCATTAGTTAATAATTTAAGCACTTTTTAACATTCTAATATCACACATAATAATATAACTACATAGTATTGTCTTTATCACTTCAGTCTTCTTTTTAATGTAAAGATAAGTAAAATTCTGTATAAAATAACCTGACCATTTAGTTCATCCTAACCCGCTTATTTGACACTAAGATTATTTATGTACCAATATAATAAAAATCACAGATCATGCATGCATTTTGATTAGGCAGCTCAAGTTCAAAAAATTCAGGAAAAAACCTAAAATCTATTCAAGAAAGGTCTATCCGTGTTTATTATCAATTTAAAAAATAAAAAAAAAATTGCTGCTTTTTAAAAAAAATCTTTAAGGAAATTAACGATTTTTAATGATTTGTAAAATTAATATTCAGTATTTTCCTGGTACCAATATAATAAAAATCACAGATCATGCATATTTTGATTAGGCAGCTCAAGTTCAAAAAATTCAGGAAAAACCTAAAATCTATTCAAGAAAGGTTTTCCGTGTTTTTATCAATTTAAAAAAAAAAAAAAAAAATTGCTGCTTTTTAAAAAAATTTTAAGGAAATTAACGATTTATAATGATTTGTAAAATTAATATTCAGTATTTTCCTGGTTCCTGGATTATATTTAATGTAATAATTATATTACAATATCAGTTTTGCGAAGTGAAGTTTTGGCTACAACATAAATTAGAAAAAAGTAGTTAATATTTTAAATGTTAATGCCTCTTGATTGCCTACTAAATTAAAGGTATTTGATAAACTTCAAGCTGTTCTTTCTCTCTGGGGTCATATTGGATAAATCAATAAACCTCCAACTGAAGAATTTCGGGTTCACTAACACTTCGGTTAATGATTTTCTTTTAACTACAAAATAATCCAATATCTTCAAAAAAACATTGAAGAACTAGGTATCATTAAACATTGGACTAGGTAGTTTAACGCCCTATTATTGTACATCACCGCTCCCAAAAGAATTATTTAGGTACCACAGATCAAAGGGCTAAAATTGAATTCATTTTTAAATTATTTAAATGAAAGTCAACCTGTTTAGTGTGAAAAAACCTGGTAACTAATTTATAAAATTTACTTAAAAATTTATTTCCGAAATTAACCTCAATGTTTTTTTATGGAGTTCAACGATCTCTTATGAAAAATGAAACTTATAATTCAATTTCAAAGGAAAACATCTCAGTTAATAAAATTTTAACATCGTACTTTTTTTCTAAAATTATTCAATTATTTTAGTAGCCTTATAGTGGATACGCTAGGATAGATCAATGGGTCAAAGTTTATTACACTTTTGCGCCTAAAATAACCCTCGAATCGGTTGACATCATGAAATCATGACACTAACAGTCTTCGTTAGGATTTGCTTTCCGCTGCGTTTTCTGTTATCGTAGGTGCGCTCGGTGATGCATTGGGCACCGTCCCAGCTGCCATGTAGAGCTGTAAGAGGTCCGTGACGGAGAGCTTGGCCACGGGCGTGGGTGGTGTGTGGGGGGTCCAGTCTGCGGAGGGGGCGGCCTGCTGCTGCTTCTCCCTGACGACCCTCATCTGCTGGAGAGCCTCGTCGTAGCTCGGCAGCCCGGAGACAATGGTGTAACTTGGTAGTGACTCCCTCTCGGCAGACTCCATGTTGGCGGGATCGCTAGCGCGGGCTTCTAACACTAGAACAAAAAAAACAACTTATTATTTATCCATTTACATTTCATGTATATTATACATAGATATTGGCGGGCTTATTGCCATAAAGCAATTTCTTGCAACAAATCAACATTAATAAATAATATTTAGTGTTCTTCGACCATAATACATTTGACTCCGCACGAGTCTTCGGGTTAGGGTACAGATTACCAAAATAATATCTTCATCTATATTAATTTATTTATCGCAGTTGTGACGCGTATTATAACATGACTGTATCCGTAAATTTCAAAGAAATTATACCAATTACCTATATGTATTATTATTATATAAAGATGTAAATATTCAGAAAATCTATGACTAGACTATGATAATAGGAATAGGTCAGTACTTTAAATCATACATAATATTAATATTATAATCAGCGTCCTCAGCGATAAGCGTTCTCTGTTCTCGAAGACTTTTTACAGCACTTTATAACCTGTATAACTACCGTAGGTATGTAAAGTGTAAAGTTTAATGTTAGAATGTAATTTTTTATATGGCGACGTGTCTCATACCTTCCTTGTACCAATTAGCACTCCATTGTTGAATATTTTCCAAACCCGTCTATAGTACACTCTACTAGTACTACTATTTTCCCTTATCCCGCACCCAATAACGCATAAGGTACTGCATCAGTACACCAAGTGCTGTGTATCTTGATGATTTTCTTACCATAAAGGAAAGATGATCAGTCTTGCGCTTCAGGACCAGTCCAAGATATTATCACATATAAAATAGTTATATGAAAATCAAGAGTAAATTAATATTTTACGTTGACCTCCTACGGGGATCGAACCCGCGACCTCACGCACGGTAGCGCTACCACTATGCTACGAGGCGGACAATTTAAATTACCTACTGATCTTTTTGTCCTCTACAGAAATACCCTAGGTGTGTATTTACTATCAATGAAGACATCACGATTCAATGTTTCTGCAAATCTTACTAATTACATCGGCAAACAAATACTTAAGTATATTTTTCTCGCGTCAAAGGAAACATTATTGACACAAACAATAATATAAAGCATTCCTACTTCCTACCACTAATAATAGGTATTTGTTCTGTTTTTATTTTTCTACACACAAGGTATTGGCCAAACATTAAATAATGATGTGCCTCTATAGGTAATAATATATAATATGGTTTTTTTTTTTTATTATTTAAAACTTAAAGTACATTATCGACAAAATTAAGAAAGGTCTTTTACGATGGTTCGGTCATGTATAGCGAATGGATGATGAAAGAACGGCTAAAAAAATATATGATGCGCCTGGATTTAAAAGTCGAGGAAGGCCGAGAAAGACATGGCATGATCAAGTAAAACAAGTGCTTGAAAGTGGGCATGTAAGAAGTCGGAATAATCGGCGTGCGTGCATGAGAAGATGTATGAATGTGGAGGAAGCAAGAGAAGTGTGCCAGGACAGAGTGGTGTGGCGTTCTATCCTCTCTGCCTACCTCTTCGGGGAAATG
Organism: Micrasema minimum; assembly: GCA_022494985.1. Taxonomy (NCBI): domain Eukaryota; kingdom Metazoa; phylum Arthropoda; class Insecta; order Trichoptera; family Brachycentridae; genus Micrasema; species Micrasema minimum. The sequence goes on along the minus strand of JAGVSP010001275.1, from coordinate 47,754 downwards.
ACGTGATGGTTAGTCTTAGGTACCTATCTATATTACTTTATGAGTTGTCGACATTCATCCTGCAGGTGGATCAATTTTATTAAACCCATCGATTTTATTTGTTGTCAGTAAACTGGAAACAGGATGTTCACTTTACCTTTTCAGCTGGAATTAAAAAAGCCAACGTTTAACATTCTTTATCTCGCTTATTTATTAACCAATATGAAAAATAATCGAACCTGTCGTCTTGTGATTAATTTAGCAGCCAATAAAAAAATCTTGATAAAGGCCTATTGTAAATAAACTCGAAATTAAAATACTAGGGTTCCAACCTATTTCTTAAGAAGGCAACGGTCTTTTTTTTTTTTTTAAAAACTCATCCAAAGGCATTTCACCCACGTATAATAGATTTATATGAAAATATTGAATATGAAGTATACTTACTGGTATATCTACTGAACGTATTTCATGCATTTCAGATCTAGCCTATTTTTGTACAGCGCTCTTGAGGCGATTTTTCACAAAAACAGCGCTTTAAAATTATTGTCCGAATAATAAATAATAATTAATAAATAATCATGCATTGTAATTATACTTTAAGTGATTTTTTATATCAGTAAAGTTATTGTTGATAGGCTAAATTGACACTCCACGTGCATGGGTTTAAAAATCAACACTGGTAAAACCCATGTCATGTGTAACAGCTCGTGTCAAGATGCCCAGACCCCCTTGGCTTTGTCGGGACAAGTCATTGAAAGGGTCGAGAGTTTCAAATACCTGGGAGCGTACATGACAGAAAACGGCAGTGTTCAGAGAGAGCTGGGATTGCGGCTTGGAGTAGCGGGAGCCGCATTCAACAGTATGAAAGCTGTCTGGAGATCGGATGTTTACTCGGTTAAAAACAAAATTCCGCCTTTATAACTCCTGCATCACACCTGGGACCAGGGCCCAGAATAGCAGACTTTTGAGTTTTGAGAATAGGTGTCTTAGAAGAATTTTAGGTGTGCGGTGGTTTGACTTTGTAAGGAACACAGTGGTGAGGCAACGGACACAGCAACCCTTGGTATCTACTGTCATCCGGCGAAGGCGTTTCGGCTGGCTAGGCCATATACTACGTATGCCTCCTGAGAGCCTTAACCATGCTGGCCTATTTTATAAGGCATCAGGTTCTCGGCGTCCTGGTCGTCCACTGTTGACAATTCGTCGGCAGTTTGACTTGACATGGGAGGATGCGCGGGAGCTGGCGGCCGATCGCTTGGCCTGGAGGCAGTTTGTGGATTCCATATGCTCCACATAGGGAGCGGATATGGTATGATGATGATGAAAGATTATTTCTTATGTAGCTATTGATTTGCAATAAAAATAATATTATTAATTAAAAAATACATACTACGATAACACGTGTCCCTCCAGTGACAATGATAAAAATAATCTAAAATACAAATTGCCAAAAAAGTACATAATATAAATATCATGATGTAGAAGTTATCACTATGTCGTCGGTCGGTCCAAATTAATGATAGATAGGTTCTTACATAAATATAATATACGTATTCATATACCTACATAAGGCCATAATATTTGGTAAACTGATAGATTTCACACATTTTGCACCATCTCAAAAACGTCAGATAAATTAAAACTGTTTTTTCAACACAAAAGATCAGTTTTAAGAAAAACCGTATTGTGCTCGGAGAAGAGTATTGTAAAATATCCTGCCTATTATCTTTCAACTTAAAGTAGGCAGACAATAAAATTGAATGAAATTTGACAAAGAAACGGAATGTATTTAAAGCAATTTAGGGTCTTTAGGGATGTTAGGAACGGTAGCCGTCGCATTATTTTGGTAATTGGATATCTTTTTGAAAAACACGTCTTTAGAAGTTAGAAGATTTCTATTTTGTATAATTTCTATGTAAAACTTAACATGTGCTTGTAACTAGCGACACATGCATGATGTTAACGTTCGGCGCTAGGAAAGGTGATATCTTATGAAAGATAATGATGGTCATAATTATTTTGAGGTGATAGTATCATGCGTGTATCGTGTCACTAGGCTATTTTATTTATTACATATTTGGTCTGGTAATATTTACAGTTTAGTTTATTAATAAGCTACAAGTTATGTCGCGTTCAGATTACAGCGATGCCTTTAATTGTCTACAGCTACAGAATCTAAAAAGCTTTTTTTTAAATTGTTAGTTGTTAAACTTTATTGAGATGTAATTTATTATTTAAAAAAATAAATAGGTAATGAATTTTTTTTCAACATTGCTATTGTTAGCTGTTAGTTATTGCCATGTTATTCCTCTTGCCACAGAAGACCTCTACAAAGTAATTGAACAAGATTTTCAATGTCAAATTTTTTATTCTCAATAACACTGCAATGATTACTTTTTTACATCGATATCATATTAATTTTTATAATAGATTTCTTTTAATCGTAACTCTTTCAAACTGTTGAAATAGTGAAAAAACACAGAATATATTAAACGTACAGTTTTGTTCGTGTATTTTGTAATTTTAAAAAAATGATCAAGGTGCACTGCACTTGGTGTACCTACCGATGCAGTGCCTTATGCACCATTGGGTGCCTAAGGGTAAGTAGTAGTATGTTGCACATAATACATATTTACATATTTGAATAAATAATCATTTTTTTCAGCTATATTACAACGATGTTTTGTGAGAATTAATTAATTGGTAAATATTTCATAACATCATGGTTGTTAATTTTCAACTGCCTTTAAAAAAAAACTAACTAACCACTAACTAACCATCACGCCATTACCCCGAATGGTTGGGCAGAGAGGATAGAACGCCACATCACTCTATCCTGGCTTACTTCTCTTGCTTCCTCCACATGCATACATCTTTCTCATGCACGCACGCCGATTATTCCGACTTCTCACATCTCCACTTTCAAGCACTTTTTTTTATCGTTCCATGTCTTTCTCGGCCTTCCTCGACTTCTACATGCAGGCACACTCGCATCATAGATTATTTTAGCCGTCCTTTCATCATTCATTCGTTCTACATGACCGAAACATCGTAAAAGACATTTCTTAATTTTGTCGATAATGTATCTCACAGCCTTGCATTCTGCTCTAATTTTGATATTACTGCACAATAGATAGTTTTTCCACACTCGTGAACACATTTGAAAAAAAAATTACGAAAAATGTAAACAGATCTTGAAAAGCAGTTGGTTTTAATCGTGATTCCGTTTGTCGATAGGTTCAAGAGGTAGGCGGGTTACCTGACGCACATCACGCTGATCACAAGCCCTAATTGCGCTTTAAATTAATTTAATTACAAATAAGTTATACTTATTGCCTACATACCTATTACGTATTGGAAGTCAACGCGTCGTAGTAGCCTTGATCCTACCTTCTGTACCTAATAACTAAATATTTATTAATTTATATGTAATTAAATTGTTCCCGATATAAATTGATTACTTGGTTAATACCTACCTAAATAATAGGATATTATCTGATGATTAAATATTATTTATCTAGATACTTATAGCAGAAATAATAATTATAACCACTTTGTGCTCACTCAGCCACGAAGCAAATACCGAATCAATCATTTTTCCTCTTCCATCGAAAAATATTCATTTGATTGTATATAATACAAAGCTATGAACAAAGGTAGGTAATGCCCAATATTTGAGACCTTGTGTGTTTGCTAGTACAAGGTACGGAATAATACTTTTTTTAAAAGCTAAAAACATAATACCTTATCTTAAAAACGGAGAATTTATAGACGACATCAACACTACATAATATTATGTAATAACGTGATACATACTTATACTACTCTCCCTTACCCGCACCCAATGGTGCATAGGGCACTGGATTGATACACAAGTACAGCGAATCTTGATCATATGTTACATGAAGGCAAGATGATCAGTCTTACGCTTTAGCGCCGGTCCTAGGTATCACATATGAAATATTTTTATGTGAAAATCACATTCAAATAAATATTTCATATTGACCCCGTCGGGAATCGAACCCACGACCTTATGCATGAAAGCACAATGCGCTATATAATAAGTACAACACACACGTAAATACACCCAAATTTTTTAATCGTTTTGGTTGCACAAAAAAATATGGCACATTTAATTATATAGTGTGATATATTTATTTATTTTACGACTATTAATTCTTATCTCATTTAAAATATTAACTAAGTAGGTACTGTTTTTAAAAATACTTAAACGCATACCTACAGCGTCTGGCATTAGTGTAAGACTTTTGTTTCACAATATCCCTATTGAGACTTTACCGACCCTTATTTATTTATCTTGATTTTGTCAGCCAAGGGGATGTATGTAGAATAAAAAATACTACCGGAAAAACAGCTAACGAAGCGTGTTCAATAGTTTCAAAAAAAAAATCTTCTCATGCACTCAATAAACCTTTTGACATTTAAAAGGGGGTTTTTTGTTTTGTCTAAAGTGCTTTAAATGTAAGCAATTTGTGAATAATATTTTATCGCTATCACTACCGGAGCAATGGTAAGATAACTTTTGAGTATCGGCAAGCTTTGAGATACTTTTTGTCAAAGAAAACCCGCCTTTTTTAGCCTATTCCACAAAGAAACAACCTTTTTGTGGCAATGGAGGTTTATATTTTTGTTTACAAAACAAACTCGTGCTACATCATATTACTTTTTCTACCTTAAGAACTTTATTAATTGATAAATTTATTTTATGCATCACTTTATTACCTAATTTTTATTATCTTGTACTACTAACGCGCCTTCAGGTAGAGCTTTAAAGCTATTTGAGGTTGATACACTGTGTATTTTTAATTTTGTCATTTTTAAAACTTTTTATCTCTCAATCAATTAATCTTACTAATATAGATGAAGACGCGTATTTAATTGAACATTTAAGTCTCATCTGTGTTGTAAAAAAATATTTAAACCCGTAGGCATCCATCATTATATCATATATTTTCTCTACACGAGACATGAGACTGCCACATGGAACACGAACATGTCGAGATCACGAACATAATATCAAATATCAGAGGTCCTATTCCAAATTATATCGAAGAGCATCTACCACCTGTAACTGAAGCATTTCTGGCTCACTAAAACCGAGTTTACTGTATGGATTTTTTTTTTATTATTTATATTTATTTAGTATTTATATTTTTTTACATAGATAATATATTTTACATTACACTTAATTTATTTTTTTCCTAACTATTCTTATCCTATCCTATCATTATTATTAATTTCAATTTAGCCATGATATAATATCTACACTAATATTTCTCACATACATATTTTTTTACACTTAGCCCTAAATAACTTTAAATTTTGTTCATTTTTTATTTCATCTGGCATCTCCTCATACATTTTAATGCCCTTATACATGAGACAATTCTGTGACATAGTTTTTCTTTTCTTTTTTTCTAATCTTATTTTTTTGAACCTCTTGTTGCATATTTATGAAAAAAGTCATTGTTTTTTAATTTGTTTTGCAAATATCTTGGAATTATCCCTTTAACAATTTGTTTATTTCATTAGCAACATTATATTTAATTCTTTGGTCTACTGACATAATATTCAAGAGTTTAATATTTTTTTTTAATGTTTGTTCATCTTTGATAGTAGTAACATAATATAAAATAAAACAAAATAAAATAAAATAAAAAATAAAATGAAACAAAAAAAAAAAAAAAAAACAAAATTTAAAAAAAAGATAAAAATGTGGTCAAGGTGGTCGAAAATTTAAAGTTTTCGACCAATGCTTCAGGAGTGGGCCGTCCGCGAACAGCAGCGCGGCTTGGACCATCCCACTCCTGCACCCAAACAGCCGACTCCTGAAGTTGGCCACTTTAAAACGCACCGTGGCTTCAAAGGAGTTTATTCCTGAGATAGCAAACATACCGGAAGCACTGCAGAACCTTGGTAAGCGGTTCAGTATTCTAAAGGCATTATTATACTGCACTCTTATTGCACTCCAGCTTGCTGCTGAGTATTGACACCATAATAATTCACAAGTGTACATGGGCGTGCAATACGTCCTAAACAGTGCCAGCTTCACCTGGGGTGAGCACATAGAGAATTTTCTTGCAATCATATTTGCGCGAATAGAGATTGCACGTCTCTGACGTCAATATCTTGATCATCTTTATGTCAGGTGTCAGATGTGTGACCTAGATATTTAAATCTAGAGACCACCTCTAACTTTGTCCCCCTTAAATAAACAGGAGGAACATATTCTAAATACTGTGTCTTTGCAAAGAAAATTGCTTTGTTTTGCAGAATTTGTATTTTTTTTAGCTCTTCTTCATTACTAAGGTATAATATAGATGAGCAGTAGTCTAAATGGTGATATTTTCATAAAAATTATGCCAACGTCGCGCGTCGTACTAAAAAAACCTTTATTAGGCTAAGAGCGTAAATATGGTGCTTATAAAATATTTTACTAGAAGCTCCCCAATGAATCAAAGCATTTTTTCAATTTTTTAATTTACGTGGGAACATCGAGAGTTTTCAAGAATTTAGTTATGGCGAATTACTATCAAAACCTTCTTTAAAAAATAATTTTGGATTACCCACTTATTTTTAATGCAAAAAAACAAAATAAAATTCAAGCATATGATCTTTTTTTTCACATATAAGAAAACCGACCTTAAAAAATTTTTTGTTAGAGGTTGTGGGGGCTTGTCAATGTTATTTTTTCAAAGAATGCAAATATGACAGTTTTGGACTTGTTAGGTTTACAAAATAAGGGAATGGATCGCAGGGTTAAAAAGGGGTCGCATTTTGAAAACTTTTTACCGTTAGAAGGTAGTTCCCCCTATGATGTCAAATCGAGATCTTTCATAAATATAAGTTTAAGGGAGGGGGAATATGAATGAGATGATGCATTCTTTAAAAATCATGGGGGCTTGTGCACTTAACATAGCTATTTTAAAAAAAAATAAGGACCGACCACAATTAAAAATAAAAACTTTTCACGTATGCGTTCAAAAGCACCATAGTACGAATTAAACAACAAAATGTTATGTTTAACATTTTGTTAAATTGATTTAAGTAAATTGAATTAAATTGGTTTGAATAATTCAAACTCACAAAACTACATCTTTTAATTTATTGGTATTGAAATTGATTTTAGTTTTATTCAAATTTTATTTGTAATATTTCCACTAGTCAATTTTTATTAACATATAAGACATAGTGATATATTTTAAACAAAAACATCGCGTTAATAGAATGAGAATTAGTTGTTTCGATAATATGGGAAGCACGTTGATGGAATTGTTATATGACAATTTATTTTATTTAGGAATTTTTTTAAAATTTAAATGGGGATGAATAATCAAGCCGACAAAGGGGTCGCATTACGGGGATTTTTTGTTCCTTTGTCCCGTATAGTCAAGACTCGACGAAGTCCAAAATAAGACATCGTAAGGGAGCGAAACATAAGAACTGAGAACCTTTTGAAAAAGACAAAGTAGTAGAATTAACAAATTATTTTTAAAAAAATGGTCCCTTGGGCGTGCCATGAATTTTAAAATCAAAATACGAAGTCAAGATTGCTTGTGAACACATCTTGTGGACTAGTTTTATTGCTGTATACAGTTTAAAAAAACAAATAATCTTATATATGTATTATAGACAATAAAATTTTTTGAATAAATAAATAAAATAATATTTTTTGCTAGAAGCTCAAATAGGTCTAGTCAAAGAAGAATCCGAGTGCTAGAAATACCACATTGTAAATCACGACTTGCTCAGAAACATGCACATTTTATTGCCCCCCATTTTAATTTTAAAAAAATTGACTGACAATAAAATGGCATTGTCAAATTTTTCCAAATTTTTATCATTTAAAAAATTTACACACGAAGTTGGATACATAGTGTAAAGGTGGAATCATTCTTACTATAAAAACCATAACAATAACATAATCTAAGTAATTTTTTATTTTATATGTTATAATTATTTCCTTTCTTCTTCTTCTGGTATAAAGATATCAATATCTTGTATTTTTTTAATTATCTTTTTTTCTTTTGCCTCGTGCATACTGCTTGAAAGAGTGTGAATACATTAATTGACTTTCACAGTATACCCACAAACAGGCTATCTATGCCTTGGTGGGATTTTTGTTTATTTTTTCTAATGTATATGTGTTTTTATTGTATTTCTTTGTAAACAAAAATTTTTCTTTTGAAAATAAATTTAAAAAAAAAAAAAAACTACATATCATTTACGAAATATTATGTAGATATAAACGAAGGGTCTTGTGTCATAAAAATCACATTGAAAAATTCGTCCTTCATATTTTGCTTTTTAAATTTATTCGATACATACTGCCTATACACTAGGTACTTACTACTTACATATACCTATATTATTGAGATTTGAGATCCCATAAAATAATATATTATAGCAATCTAATTGGTGATTTCTCACGAAAACGACGCTTTATAAAACATCCTATTATTATTACAATTAATCTACCGTAGCAACCTGAACCCAATAGAAAAGATATCTCTTCCAATTTAGTGGTTAAAAACATTAAAATGTCAAATAAGACACCGCTGGATATAAACACGATATATTTCGTAATATACGAGGACCTTTTTCCACTCTTCTGAAAAAATATGCCCCCTGTAGATATGATTGAAATTAAGGGCCGAGGAATTTTTCGGTCACTTTTGGGTAAAACTTAATGCTTACAAAATTATTTCAGAGTCGACATTTTGTTGAAGCGTCATGGGGTAAAATTTCTAGCTAAAGGGTGACCACAAAATATTACAATTATGTAGTACTTCTAGGAAATAAAATAAAACAGTAAATATAAAATTCGTGTGCAATCATTTACAGTGATACCTACAAAAAACGTAGTATTTACATTTACAGTTAAATTATCAAATGAAAATTAAAACAATGTACAGCATGTACATACAGTAAGTAAATTTTCAAATTTGAATTTGTATTTAGACTTTCTTAACTATTCATTTTACAGTAAGAATAAAATCACAAAATAAAATGTTTAGGTCCTGTGCACAGATTCTGAATAAGTGTTGGTCATGACTCATAATACGTCAATCATTGAAACACAATCATAATTATATTTCGTTATAAATCTGAATTGACGTGATATTCGCATCATAAATCTGATATATTTTACAGACGCTTCTTCAGAATCTGTGCCCAAGTATCCATTTTTTTCAACAAATATTAAACATAATATTGTTGCTTGTAGTGAATATAAACATTTGTAATTATTTTTTACTAAGCAAAATTTTTTTACGGAAAAACTATTTTTAATTGCACACGAATATTAGTCGATAGTCACCCTACTATCCCACGCATCACTACTAATGAGATTCTGTAGGAATTTTGTGGTAGATACAAAAAAACGTTCCTCCCTTCAAGATACCTAGTTTTTTTTAAGCGGGGTTGATTAATTTTAACATGAAAAATGAAATAAATAAATATTTCCTTATCTAAATCATGTTTGAATTCTTACAAGATATCCAAATTAATCAATTTCATGTGTAATCAATTGATAATAATTATCCTCTCAAATACTGAGAGCAGGGTTTTTTATGTTATGTATTGTATTTTATCCGCTATTCAAATCAGTTAACAGATTTAACATCATACCAAGTTAATTTCAAACCTAAGGCCCAAAACACACGGTGAAACGCAAAAATGACAAAACTGCAACTCTAAGTTACTTTTGAGTTTCATTTGAGTTTATGTCATATAGTCCTATGGGAAACCACGCACGACGTAACCAGTTTGAAACACGTTTAAAACGAATAGACGGGCTTCAAACGTGTTGTGTCGTGTGTGGTTTCCTATAGTACTGTATGACATAAACTAATGAAACTCTAAATTAATTTAGAGTTGCAGTTTCGTTATTTTTGCGTTTCACCGTGTGTTTTGGGCATAAGCAAGAAGCGTGTTGGTTGCTAAAAGTGATGACTAATAAATCTACGACATATTAATCTACTCGTTCTAAAAACATCTTCATGTTCTTCTACGTTTACATTAAATGCTTTCTTTTTTAGTACTCATTATTTTATGTGTAAAAGTAAAATTTATAAAGATTACATAAATTTTTACAAATCGGGAAAAAATTCATCCCAAAAATATTATTTTGCCGATCCGAACCAAAATTCCAAATAAAAGTTTTAAAAAAATCAAAACTCGAAAACAACAAAATAATTTGCTGGCATACATGGGGTAGGTATATTTTGAATTATCCCTGGATGAGAGGAGAATCTAAAAAAAAATTTGCACCTCAAGTTATTGGCCACCTGTATAAAAGAAAATAATTTATAATTTTATTATTAGATACTATTATTACTAAATGCTACGAACTCTAGTCTGGTTTTGTACCTAACGCCCTGATACAAAAACTATTTGGCAAAACGGCAAAAGTTCGCAAACTTTGGGAAGGTACATTCATTTTGTACCTAATATTTATGTATAGTACAATGTACATTATATATGTATAATGTGCCTATCGTACCTTTATTTCTTTACTTACCTTTTTATAATCTAAAGAAATTCAACAGCAAAAAAATTCTCATTATTAATTTGGATATGTATTGGATACAAATTGTATTTAAAAAGGGTGTGTACTAGAGTATGTACCCAAAGTACGTGTCTATCACTTAATATAATGGATTAATATCTAGTACGTTTTTTCAAACAAACTGGATTTAGACGTATATTATAGGGATCTAAAAATAAGATTTGGCAAACAATTTTAAACTAATATAGTCTAGCATATAATGTATCCCCTTATTAAAATTATATTATGGATAAAAGATTTTTAGTTACTAAACTGTTACGGTACATTGTATATTATAGGGTGTGCTACTAGTAGTATGTACCCTAGGGTTTATTCTCTTTACTGTTATTGCACTATAATATAATGGTTTTTAATATCTAGTCAACGTAGGGTTTCATCAATCAGTATAATTTTGACGTATATAATGGGAACATTAATTATTGATGATAATACGATTTGGCAATCAACTAAATATCGAATAATACAGGAATATCACTTTTTCTTAATTACTTAGCACTACTGCTAATATTTACATATATTTATGTAGTATTAATGTTTTTAGTTACTATTACGTGTACTCGGTACATAAACGTGTATAAGGTGGTGTCGTATTATTGATTTTAGCTGGTGTAAATTGTTTATTAAAGTCCACTTTATTAATGGATCTAATACGATAATATCTACTTACTTTACTTAGCAACCTGTTTTATTATGCTACACAAATTCATTATTTCATGATACAATTGTTAATTGCTGTATTACAACCATGTTAAATTGTACTAACATATAAAATACAAATATGTTGTGCTGATTTTTGAATATCTTAGATACCATACATTTACATATGTATGTTTTGTAGAAAACTACACAGTTTCAGCTCAATTTTGTTGATCCGAACCAAAATTCCAAATAAAAGTTTTTTAAAAAATCAAAACTCGAAAACAACAAAATAATTTGCTGGCATACATGGGTAGGTATATTTGAATATCCCTGGATGAGAGGAATCTAAAAAAAAAATTTGCACCTCAAGTTATTGGCCACCTGTATAAAAGAAAATAATTTATAATTTTATTATTAGGTACCTACTATTACTAAATGCTACGGGGTTTCTCTAGTCTGGTTTTGTACCTAACGCCCTGATGCAAAAACTATTTGGCAAAACGGCAAAAGTTCGCAAACTTTGGGAAGGTACATTCATTTTGTACCTAATATTTATGTATAATACAATGTACATTATATATGTATAATGTGCCTATCGTACCTTTATTTCTTTACTTACCTTTTTTATAATCTAAAGAAATTCAACAGCAAAAAAATCTCATTATTAATTTGGATATGTATTGGATACAAATTGTATTTAAAAAGGGTGTGTACTAGAGTATGTACCCAAAGTAAGTCGTGTCTATCACTTAATATAATGGATTAATATCTAGTCACGTAGGTTTTCATCAAACAGTATAAATTTGACGTATATAATGGGACATTCAAAACGGATTTGGCAAACAATAAAAACAATAATACATAATATCTACTACTATACTTAGCTACCTACATTTACATAATATATTATGTAGATATTAATGATTTTAGTTACTAAACTGTTACGGTACACAGTACCTATAGCTGTGGTGTGATTATTGTATTTAATGCCCACTTTATATGAGACAGTTTCTTTGTTCAGAAAAAACTACACAGTTTCTTGTTCAGAAAACTGTGCAGTCTGTCAAACTTCTGTCAAAAGACACGCTAAATATGTGTATTTTTGAAACGCGATTGTAAGTTATTATCGTATGTTTGCTCTCAGGAAATTGTATATTTAGCTAATTATGTATATATGTTATTGTTTTTTTACGTATTTAAAAGCATACAATAAACCAATGTCTATTTAAACGTTTACATAAAAAACATTGACTGTCATGTCAGCTTAAATCTGACACTAGCACACAGTTTTTCATGCAGTTTTACCTTTATACGGGACCGTTTTCAGACTGCACAGAAAACTGTGTAGTAAACTGCGCCATATAAAGATAGCTTTAGATGGTGTGATTAGTTTATTAAAGTTACATTTTTAATGGATCTGGAATAATCACATTAAAATCTATGTTTTTAATATTTTATAACATGTGATCATGGTTGTATGTATTAATATGTAATTGTTGTATGTATTAACTTTTTACACAGAATTTATCGATCTATTTACGTGAAAGAGTTTCTTCTTCTTCTTCTTTCGCCACGTTCGCTCCTATGTGAAGCATGTTGTTAACTGTCGTTATAATGTCCTAAATTTAATAGGAATATCTTAATAATTCTGACTTCAGTACATTAATTGTTAGGTAGATACTTATTCTAAGGTAGTAAGGCTCCGCTATAAGCTTTAGGTAGCGTTAAAAATTAAGGTGTTCTCAAAATGTTATTCCGGATTTGTTGACACCCAGAAAACTTCAAACTATTTTCTGACGCGAGTTTCGAAAATAGTTGAATTCTATGGTGAAAAAGAAGCCCTCATCTCTGTTTTTTTTTCAATTATTTATCAGGATAACTAATAGTGACAGCAAAATAAGAATAACTGTGAATTAAAGAGCAGATCAAATTCCAGGGAATTAACGTTCCAGTTATTATAAAATTTTATTATCTTAATTTTCCAGTAAAAAAATTAAAACCCCATTTTAGGGTCCCAGTTTGTGTGCGCTGGTCACATTGTCTTATGTTATAAGGATACGATTTTACAGAAAAATATTCTAACATCTACATAAAATAATATATTGACAGATTTGAAAAAAAACCTTGATACCTTGTGTGACACCTTGGACTGGTAGGTACTGAAGCGTAAGACTGTTCATCCTACCTAAAAAACCTGTAAAATACCTGTAAAAAAATGATCAAGAAGCACTGCACTTTTGGTGTACCATTGGGTGCAGATAAGGGAAAGTAGTAATAAATTATGTTTAAGTTTTCAAAGAACCACATGGCCAAAATGGTTATAGAATTCAAACAGATGCAGCAAGAACGACACAATTGAGAATCTTTCTCTAATCACTAATGTAATTTTCAAGAGCCGCAACATCAATAAACTCGGTGCAATGTTTACAGGGTTAACGTACTATGATAGCATTGGTTAAGAATCCCACGTAACTACAAACGTAGATAACATTATTGTGAGGTGCATTGAACTTCAAGAAAGCGTTAATGGAAGCCCATTAAGGTGCTAATGTTTTCAGGGAGGTACATAGGTACCTATTCAATTTGGTTTGTTTTCGAAATATCTAGAAAAATTAGGCACCAAGATTTGTTAATACGTGGCAATAATATGTGGGCGCAATAAGTAATGGTCACCAACTTATAGTGCAACCGCCACGCATTTTCCCCCAGTTTATTTAAAATTTTGCTTTTAAACTTAAAATGAATAAACATAAACTTTTAAAAAATCAAGGTTTCACGTATATTTAAATACTCGAAGCTACCTAATTACGCTTTCATAATTGTTTAAACGCCCAAGTGTTGATTCTTATTGGATGATGAAATAGCCGATAAATATCTTCTCGAACTAACTTAGACTAGACTGCTATACACTAGACTGCTTAAATAGGAAAAACAGCTATGAAATGTGACGTCATTAAGGCGGTTGTCTCAACCAGTTTGGAAAATAATTGCTACGGGAACCTATGACGCAGAGTTCGACAAATTTCACGAAATTGCAACATGGGGCCAGTTGATGACGTGTCACGAGGAAATGGTTCAGACGCGTGGTGTCTCATGGGACTTATAAGGAAGTGAACACTGAACAGTGAACCGAATGTCAACAACATTATTCTTAGCTGGCAACTGCCAGTTTTTGCATCAGCCGTGTTGCCAAAGGTAAATTCAAGGTCGGGTGCAGTTTTTGCGGATGGTTTCAAAAAACCAGCGCCGCGGTTTCACTTTACTCTACCACGATGTGCAACATCTCAAGATTCGAATAATGTATGTTCTTGCTGATGTTTGTATAATCTAGGAATCAAATGCATCTGTAGATACGACAAATTACGCCCCAAAAAAGCCCTTATTATTGGCAATTTTTTTTTTTGGTAGAATTAAAGATATAGTCAAATACGGACGGAATCAACCAAAAACTCAAAATCGACGATTTGTGGGTTACGAAATTATACGTAGGAGGCGTCGGTATGAAAAGCTATAGACGAAATGTTTAATACTGAAATTTTATTATACAAAACATGTACACTAAAGTCATCACAAATTATAAAATATCCGCTTAGTAAAACTGGATAAAACATACCGAAAACGAAATAATGAGATAAGGGTTATAAAATTATTCATCTCACATACAATTCCTTAGAGATGATCCGCTGAAGCCTGAACCGGCGCGACGTGACGTCATACTACATGACTGTCCTTTATGAAATCCCCCCAAAGCCTCCGAGAAACCTTATTACTAGAAATTTAAACTGGTGACTCATGGTATAAATACCGTAAAAATATACTCATAATATTTACAGCCTTAAATTTCCGTTTCTCCAGAAACTTCTTTTCTTTATCTGACATTTAAAAAAATTTATCCATACAGACTTTTTATTTAAAATTTCCACAAAATTATTATACAAGTTGTAGGTTAAATACACAATACATAATAACATACTGTTGCATGGCCGTAGCGCAGTAACAAAATGATATTTTCATACATCGATTCATTAATTTTTTACGGTGTTTTAATATTTTTTAAAAATCAGATTTTTAGAAAGTTCACAAATGCTTTTGTATAAAAATTACAGTTTTGGTTCTAGATAATTACTTAATATTCGAGACCTTGAGTGCTATTAAATAATATAGTAAATAATTTTCAGATCTGTAGTAATGCTAAAAATAAAAATGATGCTAATGCTTTGTATTTTCAATATAAAATACGCGTTATTTTTTCCCACACTTTTATATATGAATCATAGGTACATTATTACCGCATGTAGGTACCTACGTATACAAATATTACAGGTGATGAGATGTATAGAGTGATGCGGGGAAAGAACGTTGATCACTACTGGATAAATTGATTAATCATCATCTGATACACTGATACATGGACATGATGCGTATGTATAGGAAGGTTCATAATATTTGTATAAGATGACCACCTGTGCCGATTTCCAATGGAACATAATTTATTTTATTCTTCGTTTCGGTCATAACTTTAGTACGCAAATGCTAAATTTTCCACAGATTACGTCTCTGGCGTTTTCTTTTTATTTATTTATGTGTATTTTATTTTTAGGATGGATGGGACGGCGCGGCGCAGGACCAGGAGGAGGGGAGTCCAGCAGTGGATATGATGATGATGATAATTTTATTTTCAACCCGCAAGGCAAGCGGGGTATTTTTAATGCCTCCCCCCTCCAAAATCATGATTGAAGGCGGGCAGCAGGGGGAGGCCTATGTCCAACACTGGGCAATATCATAAAACACCCGGGCTTATGAATAATCGCTTCTGATTGTTTAAATCTCATCGGGAATCGAACCCAAAATCTCCGTGTTGTCCAGGTCACGGCCATTTCATCACAAAAGCTGTCGGTTTTTGGGATATATTTTTTTTACAAATTGCGAGCATAATAATCGGTATGTAGATGTAGCTTTGATTCACCTGAAGCACTAAAATTATGTTTGTTACTTGTTGCATTTCAATAAGTAGATAAATCACTTGCTTATTTACTATCGTTGGAGAAGAAACATTCAGAAGATATTATATAGTACATCATATCATATTATGGTCAGCCTATTTATAGTGTACAAGTTCAAATAAATAAATAGGTACCTACCTTTACCTTCCTACCTGCAGAATCCGGTAACTAATTTATACGGGAGTTAATAAATAAAGTAATATGTTTATGTATTTTTCTGATCTCGTCGTCATTTTGAGCAGTCATGTGATGTTTACATATTCACATGAACCTGTTCAACAACTCCAACAACCTTCACGTACTTAATTCACTTATTTAATAAACCATTAGTTCTTTAAATTGTAATATAAAAATATATATAATACAAGTTAGTACCTACACGAACAAACAGAAGTCTACATAATATGTACGAGTACATTGGAGTATATGCCTATTGAAACTTTAGGTGCCACAAGTCAAAACCTTTATTTTTACCATGAGAACATAATAATAATAATCAAAGCGATGTTAGGTTATATTTTTTTTACTGATTTTGTTTTTAAAGTCAGATAGGTACTTTTATAAATTATTTATTTTTCTCCCAATGCGCAATATTAATTTGTATGAAAATAAGCCTAATCGTATTTTTTTCAAATACTTTATCATAATATTTAAAGTAGATAGTCGTTTTATTACGCTTTGTTTTTCTCTAATAGATTTATTAGGTAGTGTCGTTTTTAAGCCAGCGATAAAAAATTGTTTAAAAGTATGTAGGCCATGCAAAGAGGCCTAATTCAGCACATAAACCTTATCAGTTTCCACATAATATAAACTACTACTTACTAAAACCAAACGATTATTTAAATTCAATAAATTTATGGCTTTTTCTATTGTTACTATATTTTATGTCGGCGCCTTTAAAGTTTTTCTTCTAGAATAGTTTTTATATTTGGATGTGAGTCAAAAAAATAAAACTATGTTTTAGATCTCGGAGCAGATTGCACGAGTAAAATTACTATCAAAGATCAGTGCGATATACCTACACATTTGTACATAATATTATATTCCTGCGTTCCCCATACAAACGCATTTTACGCTTTCTGCGTAGGTAATCCTGTCATAAAATTACCAATAATAATGCTATGAAATTTATTCATCTACACGTTTCCGTAGAATAAAATCACGTTTTGATAATTTTGATGGCAATCCACTAATACATTTACCTAAATGCCTACACTTAAATGCATTAAGGAACAGGAAATAAACGATACGTTATCTATATTTCGACTTTATTAATTGATTGTCAATCTTAGATATGCCTATAAAGATTAAGCAAGGACAGAGTCAATATAATTGATTAGATAAAAATAATGTAAGTATATCTACGTTTCTAAGTAATAATGTGCCCAAGCTCCCTAACAAAAATTATGAGAAAAAAAACAGTAATTTTAATAATAAAATAGATTGAAGAGATGTGTTCTCTAACTACTATTTATTTTTATTTTTCCACCCTTAGTTATCAAGATCATTGAAAAAATGGCAAAAAATTGGGCTTTCTATTATATTTTTTTACAAGCGGTTTTAAAGAGAGCTATCAAAAATTTGTATTTTGCAATGAAAAAAAGACAACTTTATGTATTGTATCTTCCACTATCTAAATATTCTAATACGTGATAATCATTCTGTTTCCCCCTAACAAGTTGAGATGATCCAATCTTCCTAGGACCGGAATGACAAGGAACGGAAGAAAATAGGCTATCTATGTAAAGTAAACATCTTTAAAGAATCCGTACATTTTCTCAAAAATCGGTCACAGATTATAAAATATATACTAGTAAAAAATCGGTCAATGTATTTCCTTAGAAAATAGTTTGACGTAAGTATATGAAACATTTTCTAACGCTGGCTGGCGCGCTGGTTTCAGGCGCAGGAACAATTTGGAAAACCCTTGTAATTTTTTTTCTTTTGCTATGATGTTGAAACCGATGCGAAAATTAGTTTCGTTACTTTTTTCCATACATAGATTTTTAAAATTAAATTGGTAAATATTGTTTTCAAAATGGCACTGAGCCACCACCTACACCCATCACTTAGATAATATATTTAAGTACCAACCTAATTATTATTTATTATTGTCCGCCTCGTGGTATAGCGATAGTGCGTTGTGCTGCCATGCATGAGGTCGCGGGTTCGATTCCCGAGGGGGGTCAATATGAAATGTTTATTTCAATGTGATTTTCATATGAAATATTTCATATGTGATACTTTGGACTGACGCTGAAGCGTTAGACTGATCATCTTGCCATCATGTAACAAATTATCAAGATCCACTGCATTGGGTGTATAATGCAGTGCCCTATGCACCATTGGGGTGCGGATAAGGGAAAGTAGAAGTAGTACCTAGTATTTATTATTTCGTATTGATAATTATGTAGGTAGGTATCTACTTATTATTTATATGATGAACCTTGGAGACTTGAACTCACTACCTCAAGGTTTGAAATAAACATTATGTATTGTTATATAATATATAATAAATAATAATGATACAATTTAAATATAACGTTTTATACCTTATACCTATAATATATTTATATGTTGTAATCATTGTTTTAAATTAATATACTTAGGTAGATACTACAGGGCCGGCATTTCACATAGATCATTCCCTTATTCGCTCCCAATTATGTATGTATACATAGGGTACTGCATTCTGCATTGGTACACCAAGTGATAGATATTTTTTTTATTAAATAAAATTATATTTTAATTATCGAGTAACTAAATATTATGTAAACTAAGATTTCAATCCGATTTTTTATTTCCAAAGCATTTCTTCAACTTCAAAATTCGAGTTCTATATACCAATTAATGTTGAGATGCTTTGATAATTTAAACAAATAATAAAAGCAATCATTTAGTAGATATTATTTCAAGCTAACTTTCATTCAAACATTCATACAAAAACTTCATTTTAGTGAACTGGGAATGGGGAGGCTTGACAATTGTATTTGAAATACGATTACTGCTAGTGTGCGTGAGTAGGCTGGTGCTGGGTCCGTTTTTATATGAATAACATGAAGATATTTATATTGTATGTCTGTATTATGTATTATTATATCAGCAGTAGACTTGTCGCGACTATCAGGTGACAGATTGTACCTTCAAATTCGAACGAAGGCCACAATAATAATTATTATTATTATTGCTAATAAAACTCCAGGCTTCTGTTAATGTGTTTACTAATGTAATATTCACTATCAATTTACTATATCAAATCTAGTGATTTTTACTAAACGAAAATCGTGATTTCTATATTAGAACTTTTCGAGGTCCAACTATAGAGACGATAACATATTTATGGTCATTAATCGATTACAATTCACACCTTGTATGAATACTGTGACAGCCAAAATATTGGTCGGTGATTTCAATAGCAGAGCCAGAAGTCGTTTTCTAACAAAAATCATGTTTGTAGATACTGAACGCAAAATATCATTTTAAGATAATTTTGAGAAAATAATTGTTTAAATAGGAATGTCCTGTATGATCGTAAATAAATAAATAAACATTTTTATCTTTAGTTCTATTTTATAAAATGTTTTACCTTCTTTTTATTTTAATTATATAATTTCTTTGCATATTATAGTTTGGTTTTATGTATATTTCTTTTGTCCTCTGGGGTGTATGTACCTACATTAATATCATTGCCCCTGGGTTAGTACATTAATAAAAAAAATTCAACTTGTATTTCGTATATCAACTGAACGCTTTTTTTTTAATTTTGGAAATGATGTTCTGTTTTTTTTTAAATTGTGGAAATCAAAAACGCCCTGGGCACTGGTCATTAATTTGTAGACAATCTGTTTTTTTTTTTTTTTTTTAAATTAACAACCTCCACTCGTATGCGAGATTCCGTTTACATTATTTTCAAATGTCAAATTTAAAAAAACAACATAATGTTAAATTGTTGACAAAACTAATTTTATAATTTTCCTCATTGAAATAGTATTTCACTTTTTCGATGAATTTTCCTTCATTGTTTTCATTTAATTTTCGTTTCCTAATGATAAACTTTGTTAATTTTTCTTTATTCCAGGTATGAGTTACTTTATATTGTTGTGTTATATCATTTTTTACTGATTACTGTCATACACGCATGACAACTGCGATATATTTACATGTAGATACGTTGGTGATCGCAGTGCTGGGCACACATTCTAAACAAGTGTCCATAAAAAAATTATATGAAGTCAATAATTGGATAATTTACCGTTTGTCGTCATATACGCGTCATAAATACTATATATTTTATCGACATTTATTCAGAATGTGCCCAGTTGTTATTTTTCTATTGTGCAAAGTTGTAAGGTTTTGCTGTAGGTACCTACAATAGGTCATTTTGTGCGTGTTCAATTGAAACCTCGCCCTCATTAATGATCTTAATTATCAAGAAAACTTGCATTGCAAGAATTACCTACATTAATTAGTGGATATTTAAATATTTATTACACATATAAAAATAGTTATTCTTGTATTCAAGCCTTAAAAATAAATTACGTGTTGTTACCTAATTAAAACAACAATTAATTAATTAGAAGGGATTGTTCGCTTCGTGGATGGTACATTACGCTACCATGCCCAGGTAAAAATTAAAAATACTTAGGTACAAAAGATTTATCAAAAGATCAAAGACAACGTTTCTTTATTCTTAGTAGGTATTTATGTTAATAATAAAAACAGCAAAATATTAGGTACTCTAGTTACGTGTTATCACAAGTACAAAATACAAATTTTGCGTGTTTTTTTACATTCGTCTCGTGTAAGTATAAGTAAGTATAAACATAAGTTTATTATGTAGGTAAATATTGCGACCTATGTGCATAGGTAGGTGCATATTGTAAATAATTTTACACATCGTCTTATTGATCTAACCAGCAAACCTTAAATTTTGAGGCCGTGTAATTGATGAATTTTCGTTTAACAAAATCTCGATTAACAATTCGGGATTAAACAATTTAAAGCCAAACACCAAACAATTTTTTTGAGAAAACAGAATTACGTCAAAGTCATTTTTTTTCAGAAGGTTATAAAAACTTAATCACAAAATTATTTGTATGGTTACATCAATTATTGGCCTTTCCGTCGTCGAATGTTTATTATTCTCTCATTTTTCCCTGTATTTTAAGAATACTTATTTTATAGCAAAATAATATTCAGACAAGTAACTAGAGACATCATGTTAAAAGAATTCAAAAAATATAAAATCATACAAAACGTATTTATTTGCTTTCGTTAAATATAAATTTATAGTTTATTTTAAATTTAAAAAAATATTTAATGTGGATTTTTTGAAGATATTGGCTCTATTTTATACTACTGTAAATTGTACATAATGTGATAAATAAATCATATTTGAGCCTTCACCTACCTATTATACTAAATATTTTTTTCTTAACTTTGTTATTTTAACTAAATGAATTCAGAAATGCTACAAGATCAACAAAAAAGCGACGAGATATTTTAATGTGAAAAACATTTAAAATAAATTAAAGTGCAAACCTCTTCTCTTCCAAATCTGGAATCTGTGGTATAGCATACACGCGCACATGCACGCCGCGCACGACAGCACGAGCAGCGTGAGCACGATCCC
Organism: Micrasema minimum; assembly: GCA_022494985.1. Lineage (NCBI taxonomy): Eukaryota > Metazoa > Arthropoda > Insecta > Trichoptera > Brachycentridae > Micrasema > Micrasema minimum. The sequence continues at coordinate 25,910 of JAGVSP010001275.1, read as the reverse complement.
CACCCACACGTCCGTGATAATCTGCTCCTCTGTGTCAGGGTCACTCCGCACTATCGTCTCCTCGATCTCCGTCACCAGCAGAGTGAGGTTCTGGGCCAGGGTCTCCAACTCCACTCCGCTGGGAACCTCAATAGTAATTCTAGACTCCGAAATCCCCAACATTTTCCAGCAACTAAAATCAAATATTACTTTGCGCAGTCTCGTATATCTCGCGCCGCTTAATCGAGTAATCAAGATCGATTATATTCACACATAAATCGAGAAATTATAAACAAAAGCGTTTACGTTCTTTGAATTTTATACGCCGCGCGAATTATTTTTGCATTAAACCGCACAATCATTTTTTTCTAATTAAAGGCTTTTAATTGTGTTTTCACTAATGCTGTATGTCGAATCGAGCGGTAAATATTGGCGGATTTAATTTAAATTTTCTTTTTCAAGTCAGATTTTTTAAATTAAATTTTGATTGACGTAAAGACACTATTACACGATCCGTTTAAGTCTGGTTCGAACAACGATCGACTGAGCCGACTGGATAGTGGAGGGCAACTGACAACTTACAACAACCAACAAAAACAACCACTGACTGACGACTGACGATAACTTGGCGCGTTTTTCTTTTTATCTTCGCCTATTGTACGATCTGCGTTATCGGGTACCGATCTCCCCAATCGTTCAAATCTTAATGATGAAATCAATAAAATAACATTACAATATAATAATATATATAAAATAACAATGTTTATTGGCAAGATACATCAAATAAATACTTACAGAGCTGATATAGGTCTCTTATTAATATCTAAATATATCATTTATTATTTTATTTAGGGAACGCTACACCGTAGATCGATTAGACCAATAAAAGAAGGTTTACCCCAGTGAGGATAAATACAATATTTAATCATTTTGTAATATTTTTCTGTTAGTTAATAAATCAGTCTTTTTTAAAAAGGCGCGTATCAAGGCTAAAAAAGTCGTGTTTTTTCCCTACACATAGAACATGGTACCAAGTTAGTGGCGCACACAAAATGTTTTTTTAATTTTATTTATTATAAACGCCCATAGAGGCTTTTAATAAATATAATAAATAAAAAACAAAGTGTGCATATAAAAATGTCAAATACATACGCCTACTAAAGTTTATTACAAGTTAACTCGACTAAACCAATGCTAGAGTTGAAGAAATCAACACCCTCGCACACCAAATTGCCATTCCTTTATACGCGTAAATTCTATTTTCAGTATTTGGACTAAACAAATTGCAACTTTTTGTGGTACGACCCGGTATGCGAAATGTTGCCGCGAAATTGAGTTTTTATTTTTAAAAATTACAGTAATTTTATCGGCCATCTTGGATTTCAAAATAATCAAAAAAAATCCGAAACCAGAACCCCCAATAACCTTGAGACTTGAGACCGATGAGAAATCAACATTATGTGGTGCGACCCGGTATGCGAAATGTTGCCGCGAAATTGAGTTTTTATTTTTAAAAATTACAGTAATTTTATCGGCCATCTTGGATTTCAAAATAATCAAAAAATCCGAAACCAGAACCCCCAATAACCTTGAGACTTGAGACCGATGAGAAATCAACATTATGTGGTGCGACCCGGTATGCGAAATGTTGCCGCGAAATTGAGTTTTTATTTTAAAAAAAATTACAGTAATTTTATCGGCCATCTTGACATTTCTTTTTCACTTATTTAAGTGACTCCCAAATTCCATTGAATTAGATGTGCTCTTTAATCAGATACCTACTAATAGCTTTTATTTTCCTGCCACCTTTAGTCATCCTGAAAAAAATGCTGTAAATTTATTGAATATTTTATTAATACGTTTATTATTTTTTTTTCCAAGGAGTGTGTCAGGACCCAGGACAGAGTGGCGTGACGTTCTACCACTTCGGAGACGTGATGGTTAGTTTTATGTGCCAAAAAATTAATAGGTATTACCTACCTTCCCGAATTATAATCTTCGGTCGTCAATTTATAGAGTAGGTACCTACCACATACATACTTTGACACATAAAAGCGTGATTATCTATTTTTCCTGTTTACCTATCTAAAAATTTAAAAACGAAATATTAGATTAACTTCGCGAAAATACATTATTTAATGTTTTTACACTATAAAAAAATTATTGCTAATAATAATGAACCAACGCCAACGGCGTGATACGTGATTATTCGTAACACCTAAAATTGGCAATCTGCATAACTTCATTTATAATGTTTGTTCACTTACTAAGAATTATTTCTATATTCCATAGGTTGTATCGATGAAATGCGATGAGCGATTAAGCAAATCCGTAATTGATTATTTGGACAATTTTTTTTTTCTTAATTACAGGGTTATTAAAAAATATTCCAGAACAAATTAACTCAAAACTTAATGGGCATGGATTATGCTCATATAGAGGTATCCATAATTACTTTCTTCTATAAATTTAAAAATTCTAATTTTATTATTTAAATAGGACTGGTGTTAGAACACAAACTACTATAAATAGGAGGAAGGTGGTTGGAAGTAGTTTGACCATGATCCACCTACTATTATTGTTCACATAGAAGAGGAGACTAAAAAGTTATATAATGTACAATATGTACATACATTTTATATGACAAAATGATGTTAGCAGATTAGTTGTATCTTCTCTGCCCCATAATTTTATGTATAACTTTATTATAGGAGCCAGTAATTCGCATTAAAATTGTTCAAGTAATGTTGATTGTTGGGCTGGAGTTATCCAGTAATTATTATACTTGAATTCTACTGACAGTGTACAGTCTTTTGTTTTGACCGAGTATAAACTGGAATTCCAGACAGCACGCATCGTGGCATAGTGCCCCCTTAAAATTTGGAGATGGCTTGAACTGGGCAAATTAATAAAAATAGGTACATATTTAAAAAATAATAGCGACATGTTGATTACAGGTTTTTCAGCAGTTTCATTTTTTTTTTTTAGGGATAAGAGGAATAAGGTTATTTAAAATAATACAGGACACGGTAATTATATACACCTTACATTTATTTCATAACATTGATATCAGTACTAGGTACATTATACTGTTTTAATTTATTACAGATTACACACAAAACAAGGACTTTATATGGATTATAATATAACGTATATTATTTGTGAACATGAATTCCTGTGAAACTGCATGGATGTAAAATACATTAACAGATCAAATTTGACGCAATGTGGATTCATACTAGAATTGTGTACCTTTTCATAGGACAGTTTCACTAAGAATACGTACATTAACGAGAATATTAACAATGTAACTACCTATATTAAAATACATAATGTAACACGATTGAGCTAAACAAACATTGCTTTGTAATTCAAGCTGTTCATTAAAACAATTAGCACAGTTAGCTAACAATACTTATCACCATTACTCACAGTGTTTCAATAACAAAACTCTTCATATTCAATAAATAATTCATTTGTTGAGGATTTTGAGGTAAGAATCGAATAAAATTGTCGGTAAACTTTAGAATTGATTCAAATCAAACTGATGATAGTCTGATTACAACATAAAACCAAACATACTGAAAATTTTTATTGTAAATTACAATTTTGTTGATTTTATTAATAAAACATATCGCACCATGAATTATATACTGCACTAACTCAAAAACTGATTTTATTTCAGTAATGTTTCACCGAAATTGGATTTTACGAAATTTAATATAACAGAAGTGTGGTGATCAATGTAAGCTATAACATGGTATTCTCAGTTCATTTTGGAACAATTAAGACTTCGTGCAGTATAGTATCCATGGTGCTATATATTTACTTGAATGTGCATTCATTTAAATTTAAATGAAAAAATTTCATTGAATTTTTTTTTTCTTGAGGGGGTTAAAAAAAATCCATGGTTGAGAAACAGGATAAAAAATGTTTCCTATTTCCAAATATTAACTTTAATCACTGAATCTCTTAAAGTAAGAACCTAGAAACACCAAGGTAATAGATTCTAACATCCCTATTTCATCCTAAACAAATTATTCTGTTAAAATTAATTTAATTTGGAACTTTAAAGATACTTGACTAATCAAGATTACATGTCATAACCTGAGACCCCTAAATGGTTATAAATAATTAATTATTACTACATACACTACTTTCATATTATAAAACAAATTTTGTAGTGTTTAATAACCAAATTAGTTAAACCAAGAGTATTGTGGAAAAACTTGATAAAATAAAGAATGTTACCTAACGTATTATAGGTACTCACAAATAATGGTCGTCATCGTGCATATTATATACATATATTATATTCTATTCCAAATAAATAAACTACATACTCAATAAAGATTACTTACTTTATTTCATTTAGGGGGAGTTTAATTTACACATTATGTTAGGGTGTCTTTTAAATAAATATAATATTTATGTCTTTCGGGAATGCAATCACATATCACAAATAGAAACAAAACATATAATTTTGAATTTCATGAAAATAGAACAACTGAAGATCCCATTCCTTACCTTATACATACTAACAACAATTTCTAACTACTATACCGATTATTAATATAATGTAAATACTTAAAATACCTAATGGGACAAACACATGCATGTTCTGTATCGGAAAATATATCATTTTAAAAATAAAACTGTCACATTTACAGCTAGTAGGAAAGATATTACCTAAAAAAATCTTGAATTGTAAAGAAACGATAACCAGAAAAAAATTCAAAACCAGGTTTCAAATTCAGGTAGTACCAGGGGGTTCTCTAAAGAGTATTTTTAGAAGTAAATACTTTAGCTAACAATTAGACATGTATACATTTTTATAAAGATTGAAGTGGACAGAATTCAGTTATAAAAAATCAAATTAGGCCTTCTATACTACTAAACATATAAATAGTTGCAGATTAAAATCTAGCTATACATCTCAAACCCTTTTTCATGATTATAACTAAAATGGTGATTTAATGAATAATAAGTCTAGTAGTGACTGACCAAAACAAGATTTTCACTCATAAGATCAGGATGATCATTAAAATCATTTATATTATAAAATATGCAAAGAAAATATTTGAATGAGAAAACGTTCTTGGTTCTAAGTCTAAGGTTTGACTGAGACTTCGGCCAAAACTGACTGTTACCGAAACTTAGGTTCATCACTACTGAAAAAAAACATTTTAAATTGATCAGTAAAATAAATAAGAAGTTTGATATACCAATTCAGTGCACCATTAGGTGCGGTTAAGGGAAAGTAGTAATAGTAACAGATCTTTATTACAATCTAACTTTCAACCTTTTTTTTCAAACTCAAGAAATCTAATTTTCAAAAAACAATACTTTCAATGAGAAACTGGTTTGGTAAAGTAGATTTTAAAATGCAACTATTCAGGCATTAGCAAAAGTAAAAAATTACTGATTTACGTCTATTAAAACAGATATGCTATCAAACAATATTGCAAATTAAAATTATTATGAAACGAATGAACCAGTCTAAATAAATATTAGCAGATAAAATGTCAAATAGGCGATCAGTCATAGATTTAGAAAAGCCAACATATAATTATAAAATTAAAATAGTCTTACGGTATCTCGCTTGCATTATCACAATGAAGCCAATGAAGAACTGTACAATATTATATCTCAATAATCTAATTGACTTATCTCCTGACTCTTTTCTTTACTTCTCTGTAACTCTTCTGGAAGATGACTATAATATATGAGGACTTGAGGACCAGACGAACTTAAGTGACATTTTGACAGTTCTTAGCAAAATGGCTTCTTAGTATTCATGACTTGTTTTTTATATCAAATGACAACGACTGTGGTTTATTTTTCGCTTTTTGGTAAGCATAAATAATATAAAATAAATTATGTAAAATCAGGACAAAGACAAGTGGAAAGCATATTTCTCTCTAAATAAATTTCACATAGGTTTTTTTTTTTTTAAAAATATAAAGTTTTTTTGTGAAATTTATATAACAAACAAGATGAATACTCAGACCTTAAGCTTTTATATTTATTTTCAAAGTAAAAAATAATGTTGAAATATCAAAATGATATTCAATACATATTAGAATTGGTCTTTAGTTTATTAAATACACAATAAAATAATAATTTAAACACTTAACTATGAATTTCATACTGGCAAGGGGAGGTATATCATAGTATAATATAATATTGCGTAATTATCCCAGATGTGTTGCCACATAAAAGCTAGGTATTACAATCAAAAGCAAAGAATATTGAAGAAACTTATATAAAAGGGCTACCATAAATTTACTTTGGTACTGTATTCAATCTCATCCAAATATCGAACTTACGAGAAACATGCCGCAATGGCCAATATTTGCTAGAGCTATATATAATACTTGTCTCTAACCCATGGTTTGGTAATTACTGAGATGTCTTCAAAAATTGAGATCAATTACAGAAGACAAAAATGATATGTTCCAGATATACGTAGATTCAATAGAACAGCATCGAACAAAGGAAAAATAATAATTTCTCAGTGTTTGCTAAAATACCTATTTAGCTATCGAAAGAAAAAGTCGCCTTTCGAGCCTCACTAGCGGATGTCTGATGATGTGATGCAGTTGGGCTGGATGATGAGGTGGTCTGGGTCACACATTACTGTCGAAGGCCGGTACTCCTGTAAAGCTCATGGGGGTCGCATTGTCCACCAAGTTGGACCTCATGTTGGAAGGGGGTTGGGACTGGGGAGCACTGTTCACCTGCGATGCTGATGTTCTCATCTCGTCCAGTGAGGCTCTGTCCACACAAACAAGCAAACAGTGAGGCTCTGTCCACACAGACAAGCAAACAACTAATGTTACAACACAAATACAACAGAACCATTTATTGCATAACAAAAGACACAAGCATTACTTGTGCGGGACACAATGTGCTATTTTTTAACATGCACATAATTTTGATATAATAAATCATTTTTGATGTTGTACATAAGTTTTAATGATAATTTAATTTTTTCATAAATATATACTTACCAATAATATTTTTAAAAGACCAAGATATTTAATTATCTTGTATAGATAGATATAAATAAAAAATTGAATGAAAAGAAATAAGTTCCGATACTAAATAGGAAGATGTGCTAAGATATCTTCACAACGGCACAATGTAATCATTTCTTCAAAACTCTATTGGGGGAACTATGTATGGTGTGTACCACACGTATATAAACTAGTAGTAGTACATAGTACCATGTACATTTGTACATATAGCATTATGACACGATAATATAGCATTACAGAAAGGATATGTATGTAAGACATGAATAAATTTCTATATTGATTTATAAAAATATATTTTGGAAACCGGTAAAATACTGTACAATATAATTTTTTACGGCAAATAAAAAAAAAAAATCCTTTGTAATGTCTTGTAAAATCATTAAATTCGAGATACGCCTTTTTGAAAGACGGACGACGAAATATCTAATGTGATATCTAATAGAGGCACAAATCAAATAATCTACATTTTATGGTTATTGTAATACTCACAAATTACCACAATAGATAAAAAAATAGTCAAAAAATAAAAGATACCATAAAAGAAAAAATCTAACATTTTTTTGTTAAATTTAGGCCAAAATGCATTGTTATTGCTTGAAGTATTTGATACAAGATAGTATGTTTTTCAAATTACATTTAGCTTTTTTATTGTTAAAAATCTTATCCTATTATCCTATTAATACACGGACAAAAAATTTAAGCAGCTCCCCTGAAAAAAAAAACATTTTTTACATGCGCCATTATTAATTCAAGATCACAGTTGTGTAATGAGAAGTAACCTATGTATAGGTGAGTAAATTTACATTCAAATTATATGCATGTAAAATATTAAGAACTTATCTAAGATTTATTTCATGACAATATTACACAAGCAAAAGGGCAAAACACCAATGGAAGCGTGCAAAACATGCATCTTATTACAACTAATATCTATGGATGCAATTTAACCATACAGGGTTATCGATTTTGTGGCTTCGAAAGTAAATGTAACATCAATCAAATATCCTCCACAAGATATCTTACAGGACTGGATTACTTTAGGATAATTCTCGACGACATTCGTCGGCATATATTGGGCAAAAGCTCGGCCATAACTTTAGTTAATATAGGGATGTTTGTTTTTAAAGAGTTTGAACATTGACCACATAAATTATGATTCTTTGCGTATCCCCATGAGCGGTGACAAAAATGGCTTCAGTTCTAGTCAAAGATGCCCTGGATGACAGTTCTATTAGACAAAACATGTCACTGGAACAGGCCTGCAAAATCCTGACCACAAAATGGATAACCCAGTATTAGTATAAAGTAATGTACTTTTGACATGCATAGTAATCATTATCGTAGTTTAATGAGATTAAATTCTAAGTTTTGGGACAACTTCAATATTTATCTGTTTTTTTTTATAAAGGAATCTAGCAATCTATCTTATGATATTTGCACATATTTCAATTTGTAAATACTATTATATTTGTAAATAACCTAAATGGCTTGTGTTTGAATCAAGATGTGGCTGACTGGGGATTTGATCTGAGGAACATAGGACTCAAGAGCATGTTTTTAATCATGTAAAATATATATATGCATATTATGCATGTCATTTTATGTGGCACAATTTTTGCAGGTAGTGAACTAAATTACAAAATAAATATTATGTCATGAATCATCATGTAAGATGTACGTATAATGATGTATCATTTTAATGTGCTTAGAATCAATACTTACACGAGCATTCGGACAAGGACGAAAATAAAATTGAGCTTTGCAAAAAACAAGAATCAAAATTGATTTATGAATGAATGAATTAATCAAGAATCATGCAAAACATGCATTACTTTTTTACAGTAAAAGAGGTTTAAGAATCATCTTATAGAAAAATTTCAATAAAGTAATATTTTTTACTAAATTTATAAATACATGCATTAAAATGGTAAAATTAGATTTTCAAAAAATACACATGTTTTTTATTCCTACGTATCTAATTATTTTTAGAAAAAAATATTTGTATATCAAAATTCACAATGCTAATTTCAATGGCTGGATCAAAGTATAACTTGTGGAAAGGAAATTGCTAGGGGAAAAAGAGATTATTGAAATTATGCAAAAATGAGTATTTGGTCATGAATTTGCATGAGAATTATGATCTCTTTAGGTACACAGAACATCTACATGACAACTACTAGACTTGTAAGTAGGTTGGTTGATTTGCCTTTTGATGAATGTTAAATGAGTTTAGTTTGGACGCCACACATCCGGGTCCTCCATGAGGGTGGCGTGGCCCCCGGCGCCCCCCACGCCCGTCCCTGCCCCCTGCGGGGTGCAGCCGCCGCCCTCAGCCATGGCTGCCATGTCGTCCCGCGACCCCCTGGTCGTGGCAAATCTCATTCACAACCATATCCCACCACACACGTTATGTATATTTCATTGCATTCTTACTACAGTGTATTTTCAAAATGATTCGCTTTAAATGGTTTCAACTTATAACTCAAATAAACTACTAATTATTATTTCAATATTTTCTTCAATGTGTACTAGGTGTTACTTTTAAGTAAAGCGGTTTTTTATAAATATTAATATATTCATGTTAACACACAAAAAGCAAAAACACGCTCAAATGTTTTTTCTTCTTCTCAAAATAAGAATCACAAAAAGGAAATATTAGCAGCGTATTAAATTGTTATCACTAAGAATATTTGTGTATGAAAAATAAGATCCTTCTCCCAAAGATGATTAGCACAATAAATGATAATTATGATTTATTGGTTTTTTTTTAAAGATTTTATAAAGCATTGAATATGTTTTGCTTTTCAGAACTTATAATGTTTATAATATTCAAATGTAAATAAGATAGTTAAAATTGTATTAATGTTGAAAGTCAATTATTTTTCTACATTCATTTGTATGATCTCAATACCTGATACGATAATAAAAATATCGAGCAGCAAAAATCTCACTCTATATTTTTTGAGCAAATCCAATAATCATAATTATCATTTTTGGTAACTAACATTTAATTTATACTTAAAAATGAATCACTTACTTCTTTCCAAGAGACATCATTCCGTAAATGACTCCTGTGCCAAATATAAGGCCACTTCCAAATATACTGGAAAGGCCTGGGCACATAAGTATTGGTGGAATAGCAACTCTGAAAAAGGTTGTAAACGAATAATTAAGAAATCTGCATATTGGACAACAGAAGATATGAAAACAAAAATGATCTAAACGTGGATGAACTAACATTTTTGGTGAAGGAATTTTAATTAATGAAATTACATAAGAAAAGCATTTTGTTTGGCATAGTCTTTTTCTATAAAATTACTCATTAGAAATAACCCATCGATTAATGAGATTCTATTATAACCATTCCAGAAAAACCAGGCATTGGATGGTTTGATTCCCTGAGGAATCAATTAATTAGTTAAATTAAGTAATTTAAGTAAAAAAAACTGCAGATTGTTTTATGCTTCAGAAGTAAGTGTGTTAAAAATTTGCAATAGGAGGTATGAGTATAATATCTATTGATTTATTTTCCGTGAGATATAATATGAACAGTGAATTACTATGTAGAAACATTTAAAAAAATAGTTTGTTATGTAGTTGTTTGGCTGTAAATAGAAGTATAAAAAGATCTCATACCCAACATAAATGGCGGCTTTATTCCAGTACGGGCGATTCTCCACCCACGACGAAAGCTGGTTCACGAAATCAACAAAGGCGCAACAACATGGCGCCTCGCATATTATCACGCCGAACCCGGCAATCATCTGCCACAGTCCCGACAGGAGGCAGGACACATCACCCAACATGATTCCCACACAATTCCATAATCCAAGGAGAATGGCAACTAAAAATTCATTTTAAATTAACAACTTTTTCTAAATCTCTTTTCCTTATTTATGTAACGTCTTAACCAAAGATTTATAGTGCACTTTTTACTGAACAAAGATATTAAGTTAGTGTAGGTCTGTAGGTAGTGTAAAAAATATTAAGTTCTTTGTTATTAATATACTAAATGTTTAAGAAAAAAGAAAAAAAAAAAATCTATGATATACTTATTTCAATTTTTAAATACTATTTTCAATACAGCCAGCTTGTGCTAGAAAATAAGAAATGATAATTGATATTATTTGTATTTTTGTAATCATTCAATCCTCTCTGCCTACCCCTTTGGGAAGTGGCGTGATGGTTAGTAAACCTACAAAGGTGTATAGATTGATAAAATTTATTTTAAGTGAAGTAAGAAGTAGGCTTACCAGTCAGTATTTTCAAGGGTCTGTATGACAAGAATTACTAAAGAAGTCCAAATTTCTATACGTAAAAAACCTATTTCTTACATGTCAAAAACTAATCAAAATCATGTTTTTGTTGGTTTTTATCCAATCATTCTCGATTACCAAAATATTAACATAAGAATAGTCGTGTCATTGTAGTAGGACAACATACTTTGTAATTTAAGATAAGATAAATACGGCGATTCGCTGTGACATTATGAAAATGCATTAGGTTTATTATAACTAGACTAAATAAATTTATTATCGTTCAATATGCTTACAAAAACCGCCCACAGTCCCCAACCCCCGGCCAGCATATCTCATCCACCATGGAACGTCATCCTTCGGAACAACATCTTGACCTGGCCTTGCCATAAGGGCAGCTATTTTGTCGGAAAACGACTGAAAAATGGGATCGACATATTTAAATCTTGATCTATTTAAAAATGCGACATTATATGTTTAAAAGAAGCCAAAAATACTTACCATTTTGGGAAAAATATGATTGATTTGCCCGACTACCTCCACTGTCAATTTCACAATAATGCCAACTTGAAGATTGCTAATTGCTTGCTATCGATGCTATCTTCGTACTCTTCACATCACACAGACTGAAATCAGTAATCCAACATGACGAAATTAAAATTGAAAAAAAACTGCGTTCGAACAACCATCAACGATCGAACCAATCGAACGATCACGTTTGCTCAACACTATTATTCGCGCATCGTGCCTTCAATTTACTATAGGCTGGAGATATTTTACAAAATATTTTTTTAAACTAAATACAGCGGAAAAAAATATAAATAATTTTAATGTATGGAAAAAAAATAATATTATTATTCTTTCGAGACGGTAGACTCTTATCAGATATTACCAGTCTATTAACTACATGTGTTTATAATGACCTATTATACCTAGGTGTTTATAATGCACCATAAAGGCCAACATGTCCATCGCTGCGATTCTACTAAGGTTTAAGACACTTCTGCGCATACGAATTCAGTACAAAATCGTATGCGCAGTAGTTCCACAAAATTAACAGAATCGAGGCCCAGGTCAAAAAATCTAAATATTACTATTCATACTACTTTTCTTGAATCCTATACTTTCTAAGTGCATATGTATCTTAATAATTTATTATATGAAGGCATCAGTCCTATGCTTCAGTGCAAGGCCAAGGTACCACGTATGAAATATTTTTATGTGAAAATCACATTCAAATAAATGTATATTTAATATATTGACCCTGTCAGGAATGCCTTCATGTAACAAATCATCAAATTTCACTCCATTCATGTACAATCGTAGTGCCCTAAGTACAATAGGGTTGTTCCCGAAAGCATGAATATCCTTGAAAACGTTATAAATATTTAAAGTATATTTTTACAATTCCAACGATATAAAACACAATGATCAAAAATGTTGTTTTCATTTATAAATTTATGTTTTAAAAACACAAAATTCCAAGTGACTTTTAAAGCCCGTTATTGGCTAATGACGTCATACCCGTCCATTATAAAAGGCGGGAATTTCATTACGAAGTGAGCGCTCATATTGATGTGACGTCACACCGCATGCGCGCCGAATGTAGGATTTTGAGAGCGATTTGAAAAAGCGCTATTTCAAAACGCGCTAGAAAATTCATGACATTGTAAAAATTAAAAAAAAATTCCCTTGTGTTATTTTTCAATCAATTTTTTAAAATAAAAAATAGAAAAATCGGAAAGAACACAATTGGATGAGGATAAGTAAAATACTCAATTTCAACAAAAGTTGACATTTTCTTTTATTGTATGAATGTAAATATGAACTTAAATTTATGACATCTGTGTTTATATTTTAAACCCTTTGGTTTAACGATGCTTTTTAGCTCCAAAATTTTCAATTTACATAATTCTCCTGATTTGAATTATTCATAATAATTCTATATAAATACTTCCTCCGAGTTTCCATATATTCCTGGGTATTTACAATGTTTGGTCCGCCCCGTGGCATTGCGGTAGCGGGTTTGGCTGCCATGCATGAGGTCGCGCATTCGATTCCCGATGGGAGTCAATATGAAATATTGATTTGAATGTGATTTTCACAAAAATATTTCATATTATTTGATACCTTGGAATGGCGCCGAATAGTGAGACTGTAACATGTAACAAATTATCAAGATTCACTGCACTTGGTGTAGTAATGCAGTGCCCTATGCACCATTAGGTGCGGATAAGGGAAAGTAGCAGTAGTTGTAGTAATTACAATGTACAGTTTAGTGATATTGACTTGTTGGATTGAAATAAAAATCACTTTTAAGAAGACAATTTTCATATTGTTAATATTATCATAATATTTCATTTAACACACTCACACCCATATAAATGCACTAACCCGTTCACATATGAGTCGTATAGTAACAAAGGCAGCAATGTAGGTCTGTCAAATTTTCAGCAGCATAAAGTTGTATGATTGTAAACTTGGTAAGATTTCCGTTAATCCGTAACATCTGTTAATAATGATTGATTTACTAATCAGTAATCAGGTAATATTTAATACATTTTATACTGAATATAGGCGGCCTCCGTAGCGTAATGACTAAGACGCTGGACTCACGATACGGAGGTTCAGGGTTCGATTCCCGGTGAGAACTCAAAAAAATCAAAAAGTGATTTTTCTCAAGCCTGGGTGTTTGCGACGTTGTTCCCCTCTGTAATTGGGCATCCTGGCCTGTTAAGGTGGTTAAAACAAAAAAAAACACAAAAAAAAAAAAAAAAAAAAAAAATTTTAAAAAAAAAATTAGTATACTAAACATTACAAATGGATATTTATAAAACCGGCCCTTAAGAGGATGCGCTGTTACATGACCTGCAGATGTTTCTACATACAATCATAGTCCTCGATTTTCTCCCTGGAATTTAGTACTAGAGCAATGATTTTTTTTTTTACATGTTATAGATATCGACCACAAGCATGTTCGTTCTTTTTTTTTTTTTTTAATAATTTTATACCTCCTTTAACAAATAAATTATCAAAAAAATAATACAATGCAAATCCGTTTCTTGTAGATATCTAAGAATTGTGAAAAAATTATTGCTCTAGTATTACATTGAAGGGAGAAAATTCAAGGACTATGATTGTATGGAAAATGGCCGCGGTCAAGTGAGCTTAGCCACCTCTTTAAGCTTGGCCACCCTATGATCTTCGGCATCCTTGAATGGTAGCTATTACCAGAAATTCATATGTACTACTTATTTCGTCTCTTTCAATAAGCACTTATTTGCTACAACATAAAATTACAGCATGTTTTACCGTGATGGTAGGTAGTAGGTAGCTTCCTCTTCTTGAAATCTCAGCAAATGACGCTTGAGAAAATAGATCCCAAGAACCTTGCACAGGTCAGTGTAGAAAATATCTGGGTAGTTCTCGGTAAATGCGGGAATCTGACGTATTTAGACGAGACTACAACGATTAGTTCCTTTAGTAGCTCATTAGTTATGCCATTGCATGAAATCAACTTACACGCGGATACAAGTAACCCAATATATATTCTAAATATTATCTACATAAGTATGCGTGGATATTATAAACTAAGCTCATGGAACAGTAAGTTGATGAAAAAAATTGGGTAAAATAAATACATTGTTAGAAGTTTGTAATCACGATATTTAATTGACAATAACGTAAATTTAAATTACAATCATGGCAATTTTTGATCACTTAATACACAAATAAAAAAAAATAGACATTCTGAAAACTTTTTCACTATTAAGTATATACAGGAAATACTTATTATTTTTCACATTAATATAATGTATTAGAATGTCAATTAGTATAATATTATATTATATTGATCATACACAAATGAAAAATACTTATTTGCTCTAATAGTTAAGTATATATAATAAAAAGTATATAATATATTATATTATGTGTGTATAGTACAACCTTATCAGGAAATTAATATTAAGACATCGTCATTGTAAAAAAACTTAATATAAAAGTATATTTCATAATATCATAGTTAAACGTCGATTTTAAAAGAAATCAAATCACACTATTACTGTCAGTTAGGCAACTATATAATATAAGCTTAACATTAAATTACAATAAAAAATGTGTAAACGTCTCTGTACTAAAACACAATCACAAAAAGGATAAGTCAATGTGTAAAGATATTTTCATAACAATTGGGTCAGCACTGAGAATTAGGATCACCTTCTAGAGTGCAAGCCACCAACTCCAGCTTGCGCGCTAAATGCATTTTATTACAGTGAGGATCCATTTCTAAGGCAATCAAAACCTGATCTCTATACTTATTGACATAAATGTACAGTTCTTTTAATGCAGAAATAGTGTCAAATTCATTGACTTGCTGAACAGACAACTGTTGCATAGACGTGCTCATTTCCTGGTCAGTGATCTGTGGGAGGCTCGATACTGCTCGGTAGAACTGAAACACCATGTCTCGGTAAACCGGGATATCCTTGGCAAATAACAGCTTGTTGGAAGGGGAATCTTTACACAGGCGGTGCTCTGTCATAGAACAGGCATCCATAAAAGTTTGGGCAATTACGGATAAGCAGGAATCTACTGTCATTGTTTTGTTTATATCAAAAATGAAATTAGGATTTTTGATAAGGTTTACCCAGAACCTCAAAGGAAGACTGTTTGATTTCCAAGCGTGAACTACTTCTGGATTGGCAATACCGTGCATTAGAGCAGCTTCATCGAATAAATCAAATAGCCATTTAACAGCTGGAGGTAATATTTCATTGACTGTTAAAATTGTGCTAAAAAAATCATCTACAAATTTATTAATGGTTCCTTTAGTTGACAAAAGTCTAGTTAAAAAGATTTCAGGAATGGCTTTATGCATATGTTCAGATGTTTTACTAGCAAAATGATGATAATCTACAGGCTTAACGAGATGGTAAATGTGAGAGTTATTATCAGAATCCATTCCCCCATTAATAATACGCAAATGAGAATTAGAACAATACATATCCGTGCAATTTCTACAGGGTTGTTTGTAAGTTGTATTAAAACTGTCATTTTGTCTGGAAATTAAAGACATAATTGCTGATTCTTTAACTCCATAATGAGCCAATGTGTTAAGTTTTTTCCAACCATTTATAGTCTTGGTGGTTAGATCTTCATCTTGCAAAATTAGATGACCACCTCGGCCATGGCGCCATTCTAAATCAACTTCATGGACGGACGGACGGGAAGAAAATGGTGTATTTTTAAAAAGTGCATCTAAAATTTTTGATTTTACTTGAGATATTGTATCACAATCTAAAACTTTGCATTGCACCTTCTCATCTAGGTCATCTTGTAAAATATGAAGCGTAACAACCTGATGATCTATTTGCTCTTTTAACAATCTCTCTTCAGAAAGACAATATCTTGCCTCGTGTGTTATTGCATCCACCAATCCCTTTTCAACTTGGTGCTTGATAGCCTTGAATAATAAAAATAAAGATGAACCCGCATAATCTTTCAAATAGTAATACATGCACAAAGCCATCCAGTTAGTTAACATTTTCTCAACAACACTTTCTGTGCGCCGCAACATTAGTTGTGGGTGCTTGGTGCAGACAGACTTGTCTATTAAGCGCAACAGTAAGCATTTAAGAATATCAGTTGCATATTCCATTTTACCCATTAAAACAACCATCAATAGAGAAGCTACGTTCACTTTATCTCTTATATTAAAAGATTTTTGAGCTTCTAAAGTATCAATAAAGGACAGCAAGAAAAATTTATTGTTAATGAGTTGCTCAAACTGAAGCATTGCCACATCGTAATTATTTCTAGGTCCATTAATCAAGGACTTTTGAATATTGAGTATAGGATGGTCAGAAACACCAGGAAAGAAAACATTCATTACGTAATTAATGTGATCCAATGTAGGGATTCCCGAGTTTTCTAAATCGGCAGCTAAATCTGACATATCAGTTTGAAGTTCAGCAAATGCTTGTTTACATTCTAATCTTACATTACTTTCCAAAGTATCCATTTGTATTTGGATTCTCTTATATTCTCGCTCGGCTTTAGTACTTTTTCTCCTATACACAACTAAAACTATCATGAATATTAAAACCAAGAAAAATGTCCCTGCAGCTGTACCAGCGACGGCCTCAGGAGGGAAGGTGTAATTTTTCATAACTTCATACCTCAAGTAACCCAACGAAAATTTTAAAGATTTGCCAATTTTTATTACGACCAAAGGTAAATTGACTTCTTTGATTTGTATTCCATTTTCGTCAGTATTAGCTGGTTGCATTTCAGGTGGAGTGCAAACAAGTTGTGTCATAGTTAGACTTGTTAGATTGCAGGAGCGAATACCAATTGTAACAGAAACATCTGAGTCATCACTAGCGCGTATCAAATTTTCACCCTCTATGACTAAAGTGTCGCCTTTATAAGATTTTATTTTATTAGGAAATGTATAGACCTGGGGATCATCTACATAAACCATTTGGGGTCTCAAAGATTGAAAATGTTTTTCCAAATCTTGAACAGTCTCCACAGAGTCCATAGTAAAAGCAATTTTCATGACTACTTGAGGCTTAACCAAGGGAAGTTTGGCAGCTGACTGACGCATTATTTGTGTAAATTTGCTATTGGCTGCTGGACTAGGGCATTCCATTTGATTTGGGTTTAAGACTACGCACACTGTGCTATTTACGGGTGTTATCTCGCCTCCGTAAAATATATTCATTTCAGGTTTTTGAATGCTGTGTAGATTAGTTCCATGTATTGTGATCATTCTTCCTCCAGAAACAAAACTTTCCAGAGGTTTAATTTCCATAATGGTTGGGTCTACTACATACTTAAATAAATTACCAAATAATGTGCGATTGGCATTATCAATACAAATAGTTAGTGTTTGAATCATTCTAGGAATATGTGATTTAGAAGTCACACAAATAAGTCTGCTGTTAGAGGTTTGAGTGTTCTTAACTTGGCAAACTAACTCATCTAAATAAGCAAAGATTTTTGAGCCAATATTAAGGTGTTGGCCAGTTATAGCCAGCTGAGTACCTCCAGATACAGGCCCAATGGAAGGATATATTCCTTGTAACTTGATATCCTTATAGTTAAATTGCACTGCCGACTCAGTAAAACCAGCATCATTACCCACAATTACTGGAGCTGCAATAGACTCATTGGAAGCTCCAGTCCGGCAAGTTATGCTGACAGATACCTTGAAATCTACAATCTCACAAGGAACATCCCCGATTCGTACCTTGCCCATCACTTCTTCTTCTTTTAGACCGAGATTACTTCCCTCGATAGTTACTAGAGTACCTCCTTCAATGGGGCCGCTCAGGGGCTTGATCATGTCGATACGCGGCCGGGGGCACTCTGCCACTGGAGGCTCCAAGCATGACTCGCTGTAGGAGCACGAGTGGCTGCACCAAGTACACTGGTACACACTGTTTCTGGTGATACACAGGGAGCAGTCTGCGTGTTCTCTATGGGAGCCTAATATTTCACATTTATAAAGGGTAATGTTTATGGTATCAATGTAATGTTTTAGATTCCATACAACTTTTACAGTAACATTATACTCTCCGATATTTTCTTCGTAAGAATATGTAGTTTTATCGCAAACTATAAAGTGCTTAGAATCCACAGATTCCACCCTTGCAGGCACAATCATTTTTGCGACTTCTATACTAACAACACATTGAAAACCAGTGTGCCCAGACTGAAGGTGAGGAAGATTTTCAACCTCTAATTTTAGCTCTTTAGGAACATTATTTGGAATGAGAATAGTTTTGGGATAGTTTCGAATACGTGGGCAGTGGTTTACTCCGTGGGTAAGCAGCTTATTATTATTATTCTCTCCACTAATGACAGTCCTCTGACACACGGAAGAATTGTGGGTACACTTGTTGTCATACACGCACCAATTACACGCCCACCGGCTAGTAACGCACTTAAAGCAAGTTGTATGCACAGAACAATCAAAAAAAGAAAATGAGCGAGAGACAAAATCTTTGTTGGTTTCGGATGAATGGACCGAAAGCGGAACTGAAATTGAATCATTCGATCCAGGAATATTAGGACGATGATGAACAGTAGGAGTGGGACAAGCCAGGCCATTAGAGATTACAGAAGCATCCATGGGAGGAGCAGAGCCGAATACGCACTTGTAGTTGGCACCTGCAGGCAGCTCGGGGAGGGTCCGAATGGTCAGCCGCACTGTGGTCATCTCGCTGATGGCGATGCAGTCAGGAACTACCTGCTCGAAGTCGATGCACTGCTGGCCGGTATACTGCGAGAGCCAGCGTGGAGCACTGTACGTGCCCTTCTGGCAGGCACTCTGGAGGGTGCAGCGCTTCTCCAGGGAACACCACCCGCAGTACGGGTCATTGGATTCCAGGCAAGCCGAGCAATTACTGAACAATGAACAATGCTGCACAGGCAAGGAGAATATGGCGTGTTTTGACAAAACATATAATGTGTTTTTATTGCTGGACAATATCGTATCAGGCAGGATTGTATGTCCTGGAGATAAAGTGATCTCGCCATATTCCAGTGCTGAAGTGTTACCAAGGACCACTTTTTTAAGAGTACCGTTCTTTGTCCCAAAGAAACCTATAGTATGGGATCCTGTAACTCCCACTGTAACTGATGTTAGATGTGTATTATTATACTCCTTAATGGCTATTGCGGATATAGGAAACATACCACTTATTTTCAAACCAACTTGACAAAAATTTAAAATATTTCCAGTGGTTCCCGCACTTGGACATTTTCCATCAGATATCATGCCAGATACATACGCCATATTACGGGACATAATACTTCCATTAAAACACATGTGTATATTTTTCATTAAACTTTCCTTCGATGTCTGAGAGTGAAAAGACACATATTGCGGAACGGGAAGTAGGTTCGTTAGTTATTCCACGGGAAGGACTGAATACTCCCACTAACACAGGATCGTTCACTTCAATACCCATTTCTGCAGCCAAATTTTCCCCAGCCAATGCCACCTTCGCATCTTGGATAAGATTATAGTTTTCCAATGTCTTTTTTCCTTTGATGGGCACTGAACACTGAAGGGTTACTTCTGTATAACTGTTGTAATTATCATCATCAACGCAAGTTCTTGCTAGCCGGGAAACATAGCCTTGTTCTTCATTCCCCGGCAAATAAGACTGTTTCTGTATACAAATTTCTACTGGCTATAGCTGGAACATCGTGACGGTATTCACCATTGTTTGTGAAAGTAGTTCCTACGAACAAAACATTTGATCTATCCCAATTATTATAACGCTCCGGACCAATGTATGCGTAGGTAGAAGCATCTTCACTGTTAGCAGCTACACTGATGGGAATGAAATCCGGTTTGGCAGATATGTCTGCTAACTTGTACTTTTCACAAGCTCCTTGAGCCACCGAACCACAGGCGATCAGAACTTTACTTTCTTGGTCTATCACTAGAACCTTGTTGATGTTGTTAGTCAGAGTAGTGTGAATATCCTGGCCATCACAGCCACTAGCGTGACACATGGGATTGTCGTTGACTGGCCCGGTGGTGACTACATGCTCGATGTGTAGCTCAGGAGACAGTTGCAGGATCTGGTTACTCGCACCAGCGTACACTTGTCCTGTAGAAGTATCTAGTGCCAAGTGAGTAAACCGTGTGGTTTTATTCGGGGTCGGTGGATATCTTCCTATAATATTATTTTGAGTGGATAATCCACAAAAGATTGCGAGGAGCCAAAGCACCGAAACAATCTTAGCCCTTCCCATGATCATTATGCCATCGCCTAAGTTTCGAGTTATTTTTTAATCGTGAATTAACTTAGTTTTTATTCTTAGCTGAGCACATTCAACCCATAATAGTTCTTTAAACGCAAGTTTCAGTAAGAGAATTCGTACAATAATACTTCAGAACTCAAGGAATATGTAAGACACTAGACACTAAATTCACCGCGATTCAACAACAAAACCATTTTGAAAGCCCGAGTAAAAATGGATGTCAAAGCAAAGCGGGGTTGTAGTTAGAAAGAGACAAATGATTGCATGTAATCGTCTTTAAAAATGTTAATAAAATCCAGATTCCAATTACATTTTATCAGGAAAACTGCAAAAACTTTGTAGTTCAAAAATTATAAATCGAGTAATTACAGCAATTTTACTTTTAAAAATATGTTGTTTTACGGTAAAAGCAATAGTTTGCGACTACGAATCATAAGAACATTGATTCCTACTTTTAAAACGCCTAGATAAAATATACCTCTCTCATCCAATAAAGCTCACTGTCCTTTGCACACTATATTTTCTAGAAAATGGTGATAAAATATGACCGCTGGGTAAAATATATTAATTTTGTGACGTAAAATCATTTGAGCAGGCTAAACATTTTTGTTAGGTGCGTCAAAAATGACTCAATACTCAATACTAGTGGAAATCAAAACTGATGCTTCGAATTACACTCAGCCAGTTCTTTCTTTTATGTGAATTATAAATAAAAAGGCTCAAACGTGGAGGAATCACTATAATAATAATGTTCAAATTTAAATGCACAGGTAAATAAACGAAATCAATAAATAATTTTTGAACATGGTGTAACACTTATAAATAAACATTATTGCAGTCCTAATACGCTTCAGAGTAAGTCTAATGTATCATAATATTATATATACATAATAAATATGTGAAATATTTTTTTATGTGAAAACCTACATTAAAATTTGGATTAAAATAAATTTCTAGTTTCTTTTAAAAATATTGGACGCCTCAGGTGATTTAGGATAAATTAAACCTGCAACCTCAAGCAAGGTGGCCTAATGCCGCTAACCATTACACCCCGAGGCGGAAAACATATTTATAAATTAATTATAATTGTGTTGGTTTTAAAAAATGACAAAACGCACGTTTTGTCATGGACGGGATTTTTAAATGATTTGATAGGTGTATTTAGGTACGTAAATTCAATTAATCTATGCGTACATTTATTTTTATTGGGGATCTGGATAATTATATTCAAGTCCGAGCGTCCGCGCCAAGTTAGTATGGCATGATCAAGTAAAACAAGTGCTTGAAAGTGGGCATGTAAGAAGTCGAATAATCGACGTGCGTGCATGAGGAGATGTATGAATGTGGAGGAAGCAAGAGAAGTGTGCCAGGACAGAGTGGTGTGGCGTTCTATCTTCTCTGCCTACCCCTTTGGGGAAATGGCGTGATGGTTAGTTAGTTAGTTAAGTATTTAATATATTTATTATACAACATTTTGGGCATGTTCAAATACTTGTACACAAATTTTGATTTATCCCAAGACGGGAGTAGGTATATATTTCATTTTATATCCCTAAAGAGATGAGGTAGAATTTTTTCAAATTCAGGAATATAGATTTTCGAGCGTTTACAGGGCTTATGACCTTTTTAAATTTACAAACCAAATTGCATGGCACATGAATTAATTTAAAGAATTTTATTCGATTATTCTTCAAACTTATCCCAAATTATAATAAATGAAATGCAGTTTATATTTATTTAAAAATACACCGTGTGCGTAGCCTTTTGGCGAAGTAAGCACTGTAATTATTTTTTCTGCGGTATCTTTTTATTTTTGTGGCTCTGTGCGTTTGACATAATATATATTGATATATATTATCTGTGATGTAAACACGTAAACTACTATGCTGTTATAAACTTTGTAACCTGTAAAATTGATTTGAAAAATTCCTTTTATTATAAATTTTATAAGACGTGTCTATAAAAAGATTAAGCCAACATTTTAAAAATAATCTATTAATTATTTTAATACGTAATTAGTGGTTTTACGTGATTCTAATAGTTTCGTGTTGCACAATGTTGAAAAACAGTGTTTGTTTTTGCCTTTGCGAGAGCTTTATTCAGTAATCATTTTAAAAGCCAGATATATTTAAACATTAAACCTCCATACGTAAGAAGCTATACTATTAAAGTTGATCTTAACGATGTTAAGAAAATATTGCGATCCAAAAATAAGAATCATATGCAAGAAGTGTTCACAAATTTTTTTGGGGTTTCTGCTGAAAGCCATGGCGGTTTACTTAAATCTAATGGTTTTCTTTCCCATTTACATGGAGATCATATAAAAATGATACTAGACACATTAAATGACTTTAAAGTCAGTAAAAAAGTTATTAAAGAAAATATGAAGCTTGCATGCCTAGATAATGGTTTGTACTTTTTGTTTATGTTTTACCTTTTTAATCTTTATTGTGAATATATGTTTTCATATAGAATATTATATATTTTGTATTTTGCTATGTTTAAATCTAATTTCATATTCGTCTTGAATTATTTAAACCGCTCTCCTGAAGAAATAAATATTTTTTGAGTTGTGCCACTATTATTCTAGAGGTGAGAGCTGTACCTTGTTTCTGTTGATATGATTTGAGTTCCTTCTTTTCCACATTTCTAATTTACTTTGTAAAAAATATTAAAATGGCAAATTTATGTTCCACTGACATTCGAGCCTCAATTTTAGCTGTTGCAGTAATGTTTTAAAAGCAACATGAATATTTCTGCTTTACATTTCTTTGTGTATTAATGGACTGGACACAAATTATTTTTTTTTAGTTTAAGTGATTCAGATAAATTATCATATGGTAATTTTACTACATACAGCTGATTAATCTATTAAATACTTGCATTTTAATTTTTTATTTCAGAAGTATTGAAATAAAAGTTTATTGTTGTCGTTGTCGAAAATGGAATTCAAGAACATTGATCATGGGGTTTCCATTTTTTAATCATATATCGTCAAAAAAGTTTATTTGATTTATATATTGCTAATAAAACAGGAAGAAAACAATAAAATTCCCAAGGAAATAGGCTTTATTTCATCAGTAATTATCTCAAGGTACATTTTTATTTACAGTTTTTATTTTATTCATGAAAGGCATGCCTTCTTTGCATAACAATATTACCTGTGACACATCAGTACTTCTGTGATGAATCAAGGTTTATGTTTAAATGGTTCAAAATATGTATAATGCTTCGTATAACAAGCATGGTAGTAAGTAATGCTTAAATAATTATAGTTTGATCTGGTGTGATATATGGCTTGCTGGGATCCCTTACTTTGCCATTGCGCTCGTATTAACAACCACTGGAAACCTTAGACTCCACCCCAATACCCGAGAGAGAAGAAAGCTCAATGCCGAGACAGCGGAGTGTTAACTGAAGTGTGATTGGGTACTACATAGAAAAGGTCCATCTGCTACAAATCCATAAAAAAATCACTTTATTTTCTAGTACTTTATTATGTGTTTAAAATTTAAATTGTTGCAGGTTAAACCGCAGGATATTGATATTGCAAAAAAACAAAAAAAAAAAAAAATAAGCATTGCCAATAGATTATTAATTTTCTCTATGCCGTTTGAAAATCTACAGAATGCTCTTGAAACTTTAACTGGTAATATTAAAAATCTTTGAAGAAGATATTAGTTTTCCTTTATTTTTGTTTTATTGAAATTAATTTATACTTCCAAGTGTTTTTATATTTTAGAAATGGGTTTGAAACCAGAAAACTTTATGAGAGACTGGTGGGTTGTGAAATATTCTACAAACTTGATACCAAAAAGGCTTTCAGAAGTAAAAGTAAATATTCCAAGTCTCCAAAATGAAAATACTATGCCTTGGATGGTCAGATGTTCAAAAGAATCATTTAATAGGTGAATTAAAATTCTTCGGGCTAGCATTACGGAAATATATACCTTACCTTTGATGTGTAGATAAGGTCTATATTTCCATAATACCAGCCCTGCAGTTAGCGGTCTTTGGGTGATTAGGACATAATATGTTACATACGCCACAATGCTTTCTTAACGGAAGAAATACTGATCATTTAATGTAATTACTGCCCCAAAGAGAAAGTTCCTAATTATTGTGAAACATACCCCCCTTTCATATTTAGTTTATATTTTTAAATTTTAAATACGGAATTGCGCCACATGTATACATCGTATACATATTCGACCTCAGATCAGAGAAAATCAGAGCATTTGAAAATGTTTAAAAAAACAAATCATCATGTGTTTAAGTTTTTCTTGAAGGTCAATTTATATTAAAAAAGAATCATGGGAGCTTCTTGGTGAAAAAAATTCAACAATGACATATCTTGAAGAAAGATTAAACTGCAATACTGACACTGTTAAAATTATGGCTTTAAAAATACCAGCAATCCTCAGACTCCGAGTAGCTAAGGTAAATACATTAATTGTTATATTTTTATTCATGCATAATAGTGTAATTAACCATAAAAAAAACACTGTTTCGGCCTGAACGGCTGACATCGATTGACAGCTCTTATAACACCTAAGCAACCATCATCGACCGACTGTCGATGATGGTTGATCGGTGTGCCGCAGCGGTATCACGCAGGACCCATCGATCGATGGACATCGACCCATATTCGTCGGCCTTTAGTTATCAAACCAGTCAATCGACATAGGTCGTGCATATGTAATAACACCCTTACATCACCGTTTCAATTCCCAAAGAATCTTTTTCTTCATGGTTTAAATTATTTTTTTTGGTTTATTGAAAATTTATCTTTTTTTGGTTTTTTAATAATTTATATTAAATATTATTACACATAAATGTGAATTTTTTA
>JAGVSP010001274.1:0-50081 GCA_022494985.1 Micrasema minimum | reverse complement strand
CTAAATTAGCTGTTAGAATATGAGTAGTGAATCAATTATGAATTTTCTTTGTGTTGAGCACAAAAGCACTATAAGCTTATTTTCATGAAGTTTCTATTCGCCCCAACAGCAATCTATTTCCTTTGTTTAAAGGTTGTTAGTTTCAATTTCAACCTACAATCCAATCTACCATTTAATAGTGAATTATGATTACACAACTAACCTTATTCATTTGGATTGAGGTACACTATATAGTTGCTGTAGCGAAATTAAACGATGAATATAAAATATCAATATAAAAGCAATGATAATAATAAATATATAGCTTCATTAATACAATTTAATGTAATTAAAAGACAACTTGTAGTATTCTTAGCATATAGTATGAAGTAAATTTTCTTAAGTTATGTAAGATTTTATCTTATTTCTGGGTGCATATATAAACATTCCAATAATAGCATCTTAAATTATTAGATATTATCATTCATTATTTATTTAAAGTTGAAAACTTTATTATATATATTTTTAAATAATTGGTATTGAATAAGCAAGTTTGTGTTGGTGAATTTCATAGCATTTGCAATAAAACGAATTAGTATTGCTGTTTTCAGATTTCAGGAACTGGGAAAATTCAGTAGAAAATATTAACATTACATGACATTTTGTTAGACGAGAAGATTATAGGTACTCCATTACATGAAGTTTGATGTAATTTTGAAGATTAATTACATACTTACTTTAAAATAAAGCATGTAATTATTTATATATTTTATTTTTGCAATGGTTATAACTCCAATAATAATACGTACATAAATATGTACCTATCAATATTATGTTGTAAGGTTTTGAATAAAGCTTTGTGACATTTTAAAATTTATCATTTTCATGATCTTAAAATAGTATATGTAATCAAACAGGTTATGTTTTATTTTTTAATGTTATGGCATGATTGTAAATGTTTATTATAGTAATTAATACTGGTATCTTATTTTAATGTTTTGAGTTCCCATGCATATTCTTTGAAATAAATGTAGTGTTAGGGACTATTACAGAGACATCTTGGAAATACTAGTATAAGATAAAGATTATTTTAATCTAACAGATCCGTTATTCCAGTTATTTTTTCGACTATTTATTTATTAATCCGACTGTAATTGGAGCAGGTACCTACATGATAATGGTTTCAATTTATTACCTACAAACGTTTTATGTATGTAGATGGGAGTATGGCACTGTACAAGCAATCGAAACATTGCAAATTATTATTTATTTTGAATAAAATTAACCAAAAGATAATGCGAGCGAAGGACTGAATAAAGCATAGAGGAGGCAGCGTTTGTTAGAAGAATGACAAAACTAAAGTTAACTTAGCATTACAAGTTGCAATGTAACATCTGAAAGATAAACAGTTTTTTATGGTAAATTTTAGTTCTTCTACATACCAAAATTAACTTTTTTACAATGAAAATACAGCGCAATAAAATTACCTACTACAAAGCATTAGGTTCAAATTATTCAAAGTTATGTGAGTTATAAGCCTACTTCTAAAAAATATTTTTTACTGACTTCACACTTGGTGAAGATATAAGCATATTAGCGTTTAAGGTAGCAAATATTAATTCATATATGTAATACATGTAATTCGCTATAAAAATAGTAAGGTTCTCATGCTAACTATAGTTTTTCTGAAATATTCAAATATTTCCAAACAGTTGTTGTATAAAATAAGTATTGAAATGCTATTGAATATTTAAATGGTATGATCGTAATATCGAACTCCAATGAGAATTGAACAACTATTAGGCATAAATTTAATATGATATCGGTTTCCTGCTCGAAGTCTACATGATAAAGCATTTGTCATCTCGCTCTAGTCGCCTGCCTCCTCTACAAGTGAAGCGTTGTGTGAAGAGAATATTGATGGTAATGTGAGGAGCGGATGTAAAGTGCCGGATTAGCTTACCAAGGGACTTGCCAGAATAATGCCTATCCTGCTCAGGACAGCCGGTAGCCGCTGTAAAACATGACACACAGTTCACTCCACAACCACAAGATGGGTGCACAAACGAAACAGTAAGACCCAGTGATTGCAACAAGCTCCCATTTGTCAAAATAATCCCATACAACACAACCAATTAAAACAAAAATTAAATCTACTCCGGTCAATAATCAATTATCAAAAGCCTTAAATTTGTTCTGTTTTTACAACCCTGTGTGAAGAAATCAAACAGGAACTCCATTAATAATAAATAAAGTTTGCTTTTGTACTTATTTGTGAACTT
Organism: Micrasema minimum; assembly: GCA_022494985.1. Classification (NCBI taxonomy): domain Eukaryota; kingdom Metazoa; phylum Arthropoda; class Insecta; order Trichoptera; family Brachycentridae; genus Micrasema; species Micrasema minimum. The sequence continues at coordinate 47,820 of JAGVSP010001274.1, read as the reverse complement.
CTGATAAATTATCAGTGTAAATCCTTAACCCTTTCTCTGTCTCTTGAGGCATAGTATAGTTTGTATATGATTCGGTCGCGTACTGATTTGATATTAACGTATCAAACTGCGTTGTAAATACGAGGAAAGGGTTAAATAAGAGAAATCTTATATGCATTACCTAGAAATGCATTCAAATTCCCTCGGTTTTTCATAACGTTTAAATAATATTTTTGCTTGATTTATCTTTGAGTTGAGCTTTGTGTTTTAGGGATTGTACCTACATTGAACTTCTGTATTTGTTGATGTTGGGTTTTTAAAAGGCTTTAGTTTATTGCACAGGGACTACAAGCCTACTTTGTTGTTCCATTGGCCTTATATGGCCCTTAACTCTTCAAATATAAGTTCATTTTTTAGATATTTCGTAAGTTATAGTAGTAAAATAATGAAGTTAGGTATCCTAAAAAAAACAATCATACGTTTAGGAAACTGTCATATTGATTTGAAAGATCTATGCCTAGATTTAGTATACTTTGTCTAAGGATCCGATAGATATAACGTGTATTTTCAAATGAAATAAAAATATGTTCTGTATGGGATTATTTTGATTTTTAAAAAGGAAAATTATTCTTGTAGGGCAAACATCGAGTGTCCAACAAATCTTAAATAATGTTTGGTTTTACGAGTGAACGATTGCATGGTTTTCGTTTTCTAAATAAAAAATAATATAAATTGTATTGAAATTTAAAAAGTCGATACCAAATAATTAAAATACTACTTGTGATGAGCTATCTGTAAAAATAACGAGAAACTGTTTGCAGAAAATTCATAAACATGAAAATAAGAAAAAAACAGTAACATATTTATAATAACAATAAGTAGGTATACTTTTGAAATGATTGAGGTACTATGTTTTAAAGTATGCGAAGAGTGAAAACATGCAAAGATTAATAAAATATGTTTATAATATTCGTCATGCTTTCAACCATGAATGGAAATAGCTATCAAGTTAAAATAGAAACTTAATGTATAAGCAATGGTTGTAATGGTAGTAATAAAATTTGTGAATAATAAGAAACAAAAAACTAATTGTAAATAAATATTCATAATGCACTGAATACATGATCCACGCTTTTTTTCTTCCTTCTTTGCGGTACTAATGACAATGAGATGATACATCAAAATGTTGTATCCAGTCAATGCTTTCCACTGATATGTTTAATGGATCCTTATGAATTTCTGTAATATTTTTTTGCAATAAATGCCAAAATGTGGCGCTGAACTTGAATATCAAACTCAAATCTCCGTGCGTAATAGCACAATGTGCCATCACTACATCAAAGGGAAAATTTAATAAAAAATCAGTGCAGAAATGGGCTTGTAAAACCAATTTTTCTTTGAATGCAGAAAAATAAAGCGAAAAATCACAAAACCATCCGTGCAATCCGTTCGTAAATCGGATTATTAATAAGTGAGAAACAATCATTTATAGTTTTTATTCCGCATACGATCAGTGACGTCACCGATCGCCTATCATAAAAAATCTTTACAAAAATCAAAATTTAAATTATTGTATCTCTAATTTATAAACGGATTGCACCGATGACCTTGTGATTTTTCGTTTTATTCTTCTGCATTCACAGAAAATTTGGGTTTACAAGCCCATTTCTATGGGGTTAAGTTTTTTAAATGGAGTTAGGCAAAATAGTTCATGTTTCAGTATTAAAATCAAAATAAATGTTCTTGTTATACTGGGGTGTTTGGAGTAATAATGTAAGTGTTATCTTTGTGGGGATGACGAGCAGCCTGCTGTTAAGTTGTGTGGCCTAATGTATTACCATCACCTTGTGTAATAACAATTAACTCATTGTACCTACTTTATCTAAGTATGAATTCATATCTAAATTTCACAATTTATTATGTTACCTACTCAAAAATGATATAGTATTGTATGTATGTATATATATATATATATATATATATAAATATAAACATATAACACGCGTACAACAATAAACTATCACAAAACATTTATTATAATAAATATATCATACGCACACATTGACACAAAAATTGGTGTAGGTCAAAAAGTATTTTGTGCAAGATTTTACAACTTTACAATTAACTAAAAAAAAACTTTATCTTCTAATGTCCTGCTAACTTATCTTTATTGCACAGCCTTACGAACAAATTTTTGCACGTGTGAAGTTTAATACTAAAAAAAAAATGTTGTAAATTATTTTAAATAGATACATCGCATTAATATCTGTACAAGGATTTGATTGTAATTTATTTAAATCGACCAACTAAGATTTCAAGTTTGGGATTTGAGGATTAATTTTACAGCAGCTTTATTCATTTCAACTCCTGTCCAATTCATGTCCAAATCGAAAGTTTAGTTATGCCGACTGAGGTAATGTTGTAAGTCTACAAAAAAAGCCATGATAATGAAGCCAGAAAACAGAGCCAATACTAAGAATGCATAAAACGGACCAACCTGAGTTACAGGATTCTCTCCCGGGCGATACACCACATTGTGTAAAGGTCTCTTCCTTCCCACATAATTGACACAGACAAATTCTAGTAGGGAGGCGTATATGAAGCACATACAAACTCCGTCCCATACGTTCATTGCAGTTAGGTTCGACACAACTGGCAGAGTAGAACGGAAACCGTTTGATGTGGTGAAAAAATTGAGCATTGTTGTGACGCCTGAAAATTGAAAAACCCATGATTTATTCTTTGTTGTGAAAATTTGGCTAGATCTTATTGATAAGTAACTAACTAACTAACCATCACGCCATTTCCCCGAAGGGGTAGGCCGAGAGGATAGAACGCCACACCACTCTGTCCTGGCATACTTCTCTTGCTTCCTCCACATTCATACATCTTCTCATGCACACACGTCGATTATTCCGACTTCTTACATGCCCACCAAAGCACTTGTTTTACTTGGTCATGCCATGTCTTTCTCGGCCTTCCTCGACTTCTACATCCAGGCACAGTCGCATTGATAAGTATCCCTAAGGATTGATAAGTATCCCTCTTAAATTATTATTTTTTTAACAAAAAGTTTCCTGCAATAATTTCTTTATTTATTTAAATAAACGGCAATTCAGTGCCTTTTACATATCAAAAAAAATCTCTATTTACATATTAAAATTTCAGCTCCATAAAATCGTTTTCTGTCTTCAGATTTTTTTTATGACGCTGAAATAAAAGCTATTTAATAAACTGACCCCAAATCTATTGTACTCAGTATTGAGTATCAAGTAGAAATAATAATAATAATTTTGGGAGTTTAATTTTGTCAAGCTATTACAGGATTTCAATTTTTAAATTACTTAAAAAATATAGCAACGCCCAAGAAGATATCAAAAAGTGAATTTGATTTTTCATCACGACATTTTTCACACCAAAATAATTTAATATTATATGTTTAGAATAATTTTTATACAGGGTTATTTATGTTTGTTATACCCTCTCTATCTGTTAGATAGAATAATCAATAAGGATTCAAAATGTTTTAGTACCTACAATGTTTATAAAAAATATACCTCTATATTTAAAAAAATGTTAGAAACAAGTTTTTACAACATGCAGAGTAAGAAAAGTTTTCATTTATTAGTGCTTATAGAGCAGCGGTTTCCAAACTTTATGCTACCACGCCTTCAAAAAAAAAATTTTTTCGCCTCTTTCCCTATTTTTTTTTTAACCAGATATACTAATATTGACACGTTTTAAAACAATAACAACTTTACAAACATAAAAATGTTATAATTACCTACAATTAGCAGAACAATAACAAGGTTTTGCATGTTTTAGCAAAACCGAACCAAATACAGACATGTACATACACGCATATACATACACATGAACATTTATTTTAATATTAAATTACTGGCCAATCTATCGCATCAAAATTTAACGCAACGGATGTTGCTGTTTATTGGACAAATTGGTCAAATCTTGGGGGCAGTGTGGAGAGTGACACTTGTAGCTCCTTTTTGACTATTAATCTGGCCCGATATTTTGTTTTCATCGCATCCAGTGCTGAAAAGCCCGTTTTGCATGGTAGAAGCACTTGCATTTCTTTGCAATACAATGATTCGTACTCTCCACCAAGACTTATCCAAAATTGAATCAGTTTCATTTTGCGTTTAAAAATAGTGTTTGCAAAGGCGCCATAGACGTACAAAAAATGAGAGAAAAATGAACATTCATTAACGGAATTTTTACTGATACGTTTCAAAGTTTTATTTATTTGTAGGTATTATGATATGATTTTTTGCTTTTGACGCCTCCCAGGCAATAGCCCGCCCCTCTCCTGGGAGGCGCCTTCCCAGTTTGGAAACCGCTGTTGCAGAGAATCACATGCTGAAATCCCAACCATTTTAAACCAATTTATGTATAATATGCGACACTACTTCGAATTTATGGGTATTGTTTAAATAAAGTATTGTATAACATGCCAGGAAAAATGTGTGCTTCAAATTATTATGTAATAATTTCTATTATTATTCTTACTGGTCATTTTAAGGATCCAAGTTCAAACTTTTGCCTGGAGTTGGTAGATATTATATTCTTGTAAATGAGCGCTCATACTGAGGGACGACAGCAGAATTTGAATGAACTCGCGAATTATCAATCCTATATCTACAATACTATTAAATTCACTTATCTGCACCTAATGGTACCTACATAGGGCTCTGTATTGGTCCACAAAGTGAAATGAATCTTCATCATTCATTACACAAAGACAAGATGATCGGTCTTACGCTTCAGAGCCAGAAAACCACATTCAAATTAATATTATCATATCATATCTAGCAAGTGGGATGTGCAAGCGGGATATGGAAACTCCAAACTGTCAATCTGTACATTTAATAAAAAACTATAAATTCTACTACTACCATCACTTTCCCTTATCCGCACCCAATGGTGCATAGGGCACTGCATCGGTACACCAAGTGCAGTGTATCTTGATCGTTTTTGTTTATTACATGAAGGTAAGGTGATCAGTCTTGCGCTTCAGTACCAGTCCAAGGTATCACACATGAAATATTAATGTGAAAAATAAGTAAACGTGATATAATTCGGTAAGAATTTCACTTGCAAGGTTTCTGCTAAAATGCTTAGCAATTTTCTCAATGGATGACAGAGAGTGTTCACATGTGAAGCGTCGCGCTATTTTACTGTATATTGGCAGATATGGATTTCAAATACTAGGTGAAATGGGGAATGTTGTAATACATCAAGTGGCCACTTAACCCAGCCAATGACAGGTCATAAGCCCTGTAAACGCCTAGATATCCATATTCCCTTCCAAATTTCTCGTCTCTGTTGAGATGTCAAATTGTAAATAAAAATAGACTCAATCGGGAATCGAACCCATGACCATTCATGGTAGCCCGATGCGCTATCTACTTCACCACGAAGCGGACACCTACAATACAATTCAGCCTCTATATTCACTAACAAGGTAACTAATTGCTAATTGTATAGGTTTGATAGGTTGCTTGTTCAATCTAACTCGCCCATACCTTTCAGTAGGAACGCTAAGTATGCAAGTCATTAAGTCTTTTCTATTGTAATGATTTAGTTTATTCTTTATTCTCATATTCTCCATGGATATGTTAGTTGTTCACCTACCTATCATGACCCTCGCTGGCACCGCGTTCCACTCCAACCAAAACGTGATGAATGAAGAAGTTACTAAGATGATGCCAGGTATGAACACAGTGGTGAAGTAAAACGACCTATCCCTCGTGAATATAAGGTCCACTTTGAGGCAGCTGTAATTCCCTATGGTAGCAAGCAAGGAAAATAAATCAAATGGCTTCTAAACAAATTAATAATACAAAATAAAAATGACAAAAGTGCACCGGTATTAATTACAGAAGTATAAATAGGGGTACAAATAATAATATTATATACAATAGTGTCACATGAAACTTTATCTAGAAGTTGTAGAAGTAAACAAACTTTCTTTCCATCACCAATATGCTGCTTTCTAGGCAGACTTTCTTACAGGGTTTGATGATCAATTTCACCAAATCAGGTTTAATTTTTTTTTTTTGAAATCTAAACAAAGTTTCATGTTGTCAAAATTAGAAACAAAAATCTAAAATACATGAAACCTCTCCCATTTATCTAAATAATCGGAGAGTGCTAGTCAGGCGATGGCGATGATCCTATGTAAATAATATTAAGATGATAATGAAAGCTAATCGAGTCTGGGCATTCCATCCAGGAGGGATCTGGTGTTACCTATCATGGACCTCGCTGGCACTGCATTCCACTCTAGCCAAAACGTTATAAAGGACGAGGTCACTAGGATGATTCCTGGGATGAAAACTGTCGTGAAGTAAAAGGCTCGATCTCTCGTGAAGATCAAATCCACCTTCAGGCAGCTGTAGTTCCCTGCGTACACAGACACACCAAAGGTACATAGACTATACACAAGAGGAGACAGAGGATAGACAGTAAGGACAACTAGGACATCAAAGGAATTCAGGAGAAACAAAAACGTGAATGGAAGACATGGAATAATTTGAGGACACGCTGTGTAAAATGCTTTAGTGTGGGGATTCAAAATGTCATGATGTAACAACAGATATATTATTAGAGAATCAATATTATTACGTATAACCAAATAATAAATATACTCTACTTAAAATAGCTTGTATTTATTTACATTGCATCAAAATTTAGCATCGATATTATTTTGTTATGTAAACAGTCATCATGATCATTCATGATTGCAGTGACCAATTACAGTAATTTTTTCATAAGTGGCTATAAAGCTTGGGGAAATATGCAAATAACGATTTATGATAGTGCTCGGGTGTTTATTATGTTTTGTATTTCTGGGATTAAAATGATTTTTTAAAACGCTATAAGCAAAATTTTGATAGAGTAACAATAGTGGAGATTTGATTAGTACTCGTATAACATAGTGATTGGTTGTCTATTTACACAAAGGCTTTCCAAGTTGGAAAAAATGTCATAAATATATGGCAATCTGTATACAGATTATTTTTATTTCCCTTTGAAGTTTTTTCATAAGCAGGGTCTAGCTTTTTAGAAGCTGGAAAAAACGAATTAAATTTTATGTGAGCTTTAAAAATATTTTACCTAGCTATTATAAAATGTAAATAAATCAGTAAGTTTACGACTCAATAATATTACTAATAACTAGGTATTTAATTTTAGTGTTATTAGATTCTAAATAATTAAATAAAATACTTTAAGACAAATAATGTACTACATAATATGTAGGTATGTTAAGTGGAAAATTGGTACCTAATAAGGCATTTAACTACATTAATACTTAATTTAAATACACAATGTATAAGTAAATGTTCATCTTAATATTGATTTACTTAATTACTTGCAAAAGTGCCATAAGAAATGAACTTAGTTTATGTTATTATTTGTACCTATCGGAAAACATTTTAATTTTGTTTTTAATTTTTGAATTAATAATGTTGTACCTTGTTCCTCAAACCGTCTCTGGCAAAGACTACACTCCTGTGCTTCGTCATTCAGCAAAAAGGACAGGGCATCGGCTGCTTGTAAAAATGTGTACGTTTATCTAACTTCAACATTTTACCTTATTATCAAGAATTAACATATTGCTATCATACCCGTGAAGATAAACTACACAATAGATAAAAAATCTATAAAAAGCTTTGTCCTATGCGTCGTTATTTTGTTGTTTTTTTTTAAAAAGATTTAGTAAATTAAGCGCAACGAAAAAAAATATTCAGCAAAAGAATAGTACCTATTAAAGCTTATTTTAAAAAACCCACATTATGTTACTTGGTAAATAGTTTGATGCATGTAAAAATGATTCCGGAATTTTGTGGGAAAACAGCAAAATTCAAAAAAATATCCTTGTTTTAATTGTGCATATTTAAAAAATGTGTTCTCAGATAATATTTTTTTATTTAAAAAAATATTTTAAAAATATATTAAAAAAATATATTTAAAAATAAAAATTAAAATTTTTTATCCACCTCAACAGGCCAGGAGGCCCAATAACAGAGGGGAACAACGATACAAACACCCAGGCTTGAGAAAAATCACTTTCAATTTTTGTGTTCTCACCGGAAATCGAACCCGGAACCTCTGTATTGTGAGTCCAGCGTCTTAGCCATTACGCTACGGAGGCCGCTATTAAATACGTTATTTTTTATTGTTCACAACAATGATTTATTTTGTATTTCGATCTATTCAGTGAGTGAAAAACATACAATAGTTATAGGTTAACTTGAAAATGCGATTTAAAAAAAACAAACGCTAGAAGATTTTTCTTCTTTTCTCAGTAAAGACCCTAAAATTTGCAATTTGTACATAAATATTGGTAGTTGAACAAGGTGGTCCAGATTTTTAGAGATATTGATTCTTTTAGATTTTTCTACAACCCTGTTTTGTCAGTAATCTATCAAAGAAATGACAAAAAAACTGCGAACTATACCTATATTAAAAAAATATCTTATCTACGAATATGGTTTATGTTACATTAAAACAACAAATATTCTAAACAAAAAGACACCACATACTCGAAGACACGTGCAACAAATTGACAACACATAATATTATGCACCTAAGACAATTATTATACACGCTGTACATAAAATGGTACCTACATACCATTTTTAGACAATTTTTTTAGTGAGGAGGAAATTCCGCCAATATGCAATTTACGCCTAATATTTTTGCGAAAAAATTTGACGAAGGTGTCTATTTTTTTCTGTAGTAATAACTATACAACGGATATTTTTTCAATAATTTACTAGATTTACGAATTCACGTTATCTTTTAATGTGTCTGTGTGATTTTGAGTGGGTGAAATTTGGGCAATAACTACAGTAAAATCGTTTTAAAACTAGTAATTAGAAAATAGAACTATGAAAGCAGAACGCGATTAAAATATCTACATATTTATGTTATGTAAAAGTCGATATTTGAAGATAATAATATATTATTACAATATTCTAAAATGAAAAATAGTTTTGTACCTACGAAAGTTTTCTGAAAGCAGTTGGGTAATGAATTTTGAAGCCAGGGTTAAAAGTCTCCATCAAAGGTTGCCACTTAAATTCAAAAGTTTTTATTAAAATTCGCGGTTTGAAAAAAACGAAGACTTTAGTCGGAAAAAGTGTTCGAAACGATTTAATGCTTTTAACAATAACACTTTTTACACACAGGATTGTGCAATTGTACTTATTGTGCAAGATATAGATGAACATTTACTTAATACATACAACGATAATTTAATTTACAAGGAAAATGGGAATTACAAATAAATTTGGAAAAAATTATATGAAATGGGGAAGAAATGCGGCTCTTAAATATTAAATTAACAATATTTTATGTGTTTACTTGATTAACACCCCGTAAACCAAATTGGAAAATAACTTTGTTAATATTTGCTTTGATTAATTTATGATTGCAAATAATAACGAAAAAACGTTTAAAATATTCAATAAAAATTCTTTGATTCTAAACATTGAAAAAAAAAGGTTCCAGTAAATTAATATCTATAGGTATTTTCCAATTTATTTTACCAGTTTATTTCTTCAGACATTTAAAAAATATCTGGTGCAAAATCAAAATTATGAAAGGCTTTTCGATTTAGCTTATTGAGATCACATGCGCTTAAAAAGCTTTTAAAAATATAAATTATGTTTTATCTTACATGAAATACTGGCTGCCAATTTTCAAAATAAAGAATATATCAAAATCTGAATTTTTAATATGCTTAGCATATTTCAGTAAAATAAAAACATAACACGGGATAAAAGGGACTTAATAAAACATCTGAAAATAAACAACACATATTAGACTAAATAAAAAAAATGGATGCAATAATCTAGGGGATAAAATTGAATTGTTTCAATTAATTTATAGCAAATTTCAGAAAGTATCAATTATCAACAGGATCCAATTAATTTCATTTGACCTACCCATCTGTATAAGCTTTTTTAAATCATAAAATATCACAATATAAAACAGTTTTTGATTTCTATGTCGAATTTTCACTGAAGTATTTTAAATATAAAAAAATATATTTTTACATTATGTAAGATACATTAGTTACACTTATGTATGACAAGTAAAATATTGAATTATTATTCATATTAAAACACAAAATATCTACTGCAAATTTTCATTTGAGTTTTTGTGAACCAGTAGAATGTACCCTATTTTACTAATGTTAGATCAAATTTATAATTCGAAATCAGATTTTGAAATTCTGAAGAGGTATTTTTCAAAGTATAAAATGTCGATTTTCTGAATATGAAATTATAAAGGCATCAAAAGTATTTTCCAAAATCAATTTCTCATGCAAAAATTTTGCATTTAGTAATAAACAATTTTAATTAATATTTATTTTTTATCCGCATAAAATACCACCATTATTTACTTTTCACGAAAGCTATAAAGCTGTCTTGGTACGCGCTGTAGCAAAATTTCATTAAATTTTCAGCCATTTAATTTCGTCATTTCATATTATATTCACCAAACGATTAAGAAAATCCGAGGGTTTATTTACACTCATAAATAAAAGATAATAAAGTAGGCATAGGTAGTAAAATATATGAAAATCCAAGTAATTCTGACCTCTCCAGCTAGCCTTTATAGGGCACGCTATCGTCTGGTTCTGTATGAGATAGGCATTGAGGGTTGTGAGGGATGGAGATTTTCTAAGGGTGTCTTCGTCATTCTTCCACACGTACGTGATTGCCGACTGCTCGTACGATACTGAAATATGGAGGTTTCTTTAGTTAAGAGAACAAATGTACAAATAAATATTAATAAATACAACGTTGGTATTGAAAAACTCCCTGAAATTGAGATATTTAACAGTTTACAGCCTTCTGCCTGGTCAATTACTATGAAATAATAAACGTTTGCGTTCTTATTAAGTTTTAATGATAAAACTATATTTCAAATATCTCAATTTCAATGTTACTTTCAAATAGAAAAAATTGTCCTAAAGAAGGAAACAATTTATTTTTTTAACCACCTCAACAGGCCAGGAGGCCCAATTACAGAGGAGAACAACGTCACAAACACCCAGGCTTGAGAAAAATCACTTTCGATTTTTTGTGTTCTCACCGAGAATCGAACCCGGAACCTCCGTATCGTGAGACCAGCGTCTTAGCCATTACGCTACGGAGGCGGAGGCCGCTAAATTTGGATGAAGCGGGAGCTATAATAGCACAAAAAACACAATATCATCTATTACTAGATTAAACTCCTAGGATTCCATATTCCCTTCCAAAAATCTCGTCTCTGTTGATATCTATATAGATTCTTTATATAGATTCTTTCTTTTTATAAAATAAAATTCGTTATATTTTAAAGTAAATTCTTTCTAACCATCTATATTATGTAAATACTGTTTCTTCCCTCTTCCTTTACTTTATATTATAATTTTTTTTAATTTTTAAAAAAAAACTTGTATAATGTTAATTGCCAATATTATAAGAGCATCTAACAGACATTTTTGTATACCCACGAACAGGCTCATGCCTTTGTGGGATTTTTGTTTATATATATAAAAAAAAAATTAAAATCTTTTTCTATGTATTTATGTTACTTTGTAATTTTCTGATAAATTGTATTCACATAATATGTATTTTGATGTAAACAAATTTATTATTAATAAATAAATAAAATAAAATCTCAATATTCATTGTAGTTGAAAGCGAACCCGTCATGGGAGAAATCCTGTTTTTGTCTACAAGTACTTGGACGCGTTCAAAAAGTATTGAATGTCATTTCACTCACTGCTTTCCAGTGCAAACGAGCAGAGCGGATCATCAAACGGGAATATGTTTAGTCTCCCCTGGCAAGAGAGGATGAGGTGCCTCCTCATGAGGTAGTTGATGGTGCCGTTCCTGTAGATCCGGAGGGCGAAGTGCATGGGGATGATGGGGTCTTTGAAGTCCCCGTGCATGATGAAGTAGGTGTCCGGCAGCCAGATGTCCTCGTGGTGGTGGATGGCGTTCAGGAACTCGTACTGAGACTGGTTGGAGTAGCGCAGCCGGGGGTCGAACCATTGCTGCTGGAGAAGGAATTCTACTTCGTATTTCTGAGAAAAAAAAACAAATAAAAAATAACGGACAACATTCAGGCAATTTGGCATATTGATCGAAGGTGCATGGTTTGGCCATTATTGATACTCTCTGGTCATAGGCAGTTCGAATTCCTTCCGCAATTTATTCCCTACCTTCACCACATTCCAATCCGTTTTGTCACCTGTTTTCCAACTCAAATACAGTCTCGAAAACCCGCTCAACGCAGCAACATTACTTTGACCTCGCAACATCCATCCTTCTCGTGAACTCCGATACCTGATCATCCTTCGTTCTTTCCACCAAAATATCCTCGTCATACTCGCCATCCATCTCCAAGCTTCCTAGAAAACCAATTCCCGAAACCCCCCTCGGTGAAAGTGAGTAAAAGTGTGCTGTGCCCCTCGTTTGGTGTCCCGCCGCGTCAGTTCGACGTGGTGTTCCAGAGTATTCCAGGATACTTCGCCCTTCCTGGTGGTCCTTTATCGTCATTTTCCTCCCTTGTTGAGTCCAGCTCTGGTAAGTCCTTTTTCCATTTTCCGATCCTCGTTGGGACGATGTTACCAGAGAGTTCTCATCGTGGCGGATCCAGTGCATATAGTTAAAAATCAGAAGTAATAGCCAAAAAATTGATCAATTATTGTTCTTTCTCCAATACTGTCTGTAGGTATTTTTGGTCGATAAAAAGTGGAGTACAAACGGTTTTTACATATTATGTTGTTTGGGTGTAGGTACCTAATAAAAATCCAAGTTGTCGACCTTGGTGAGCGGACGCGAGAGCCGCCATCTTGAATTGAATGTAGCAATTTGTTTTATAAATAAATAAAGCCACAGCAGTTGAATTTACGACGAAAATGAGAAAATATAGCGAATTTTTGCGTACATGTTTTTAATCTGTAAAAAGTTAAAAATAAATGTTTTTGTGACAGGTTCCTTTAGATGTAGGGACCTACCAATTTAGTTCCCTTGTTCATTTCTTATGATAACCATAATAAATGCTTTAAAAATATATAAGAATTAAAAATATATAAGAATAATTATCGATGTAGGGACTTCAATAATATTTAACAGTTACAATTATTTTATTTATTTTTATGTGTGATACCTTGGACTGTTACTGAAGCGCATGACTGATCATCTTACCTTCATATAATAAAAAAACTGATCAAGATACACCGCACTTGGTGTACCGATGCAGTGCCCTATGCACCATTGGGTTTGGATAAGGTAAAGTAGTAGTATCAAACTTTTACCAGTAGATAATGTAAAAAAGTACAAAATAATAATACGAATGAAATTTATAACGAAATAGAAGCGTTTCACTTATTTTAAAGCTATTTATTATTTATTGAACTTGGCACAAGACGGATTTTCCAATTGCATAAATTATAGAGATGTCAACAATAAATCTCAGTTTTGTTAACTTGTAAGACTGCAAAAGCAAATTGGAATGAGATAAAAACAATTGATTTGAATTAAAGACCAAAGCTCAAAAAGACTTTCCAAGACTTAATCAACTTTGAACTCATCTTCTGAATCGAAATTATTTCAATATTATTCGCTCTCACAGCGAAAAACCTTTTTCATTCATTTTACAATTTGATTTGATGGGAGTGAAATTCTTTGCCGTACGTATATTATAAATGTTCTTAGTGCATACGTAGGGAGGCAAGAAAAGGTTTTGAAAAGGATTTAAACAAAAAAAAGTACAAACACGAAATGTCAGATTTTTCTACATTCGATATAGGTATAAGCTAAAAATAAGAAAACGGTCAGTTAAATAGTAAGTACCTACAAAGCCATCAATATAGATAATTTGTTATCGTACGAAAAAAACCTTAAAATCTGAAACGTAGCGGAAAATTATTGGAACAATTATTTTGAGTTTTAAAAGCTAATTTAAAAACAAAATGATGGACACCGCTGCAACAAAAGCATAAACCGAAAAATATTGTAACGTCTGTGTAGTATTGATTTTTTCGTGGTATTAATACTGAATTATATATTATGAAATTCCTTTTATAGAATGATAGGGAAACAAAATGTTACACCTACTTCCGGAGTGAAAATATACTTGACCCATTTTCCCCTAGGGGTTGGGTGTAGTTTGATTTATAATTTAGTTCTGACTTCAAGGTCAAAATATGAAACTAGTTATTATTAAAATGACCCATTTTACATTAGCGATTTTATCATTTGGGATTTAGGTTTTCTACCTCGTATCGTATGCATAATGCATACGTAAGTGGGTACTACATTCATTATATTATTATATATTTCGTAAAAAGTTTATCCTGGCTGATTCCCTGTTTCCTGTCAAAAAAAGTTGGAAAAAAAAGAAAAAAAAAGGTTTAGCAAAAAAGGTATTATTTAACATAATTATTCACAAACTTTATTTATTTATTTACGGATAAAGAAGATTATTAAAAATAAACGTTAACTACTGGCTGAATATATAATAGGTTACCCAAAAGGCACAAAAACAACCCTCAAATCTAATCTCAGGATAAAGGCAACTCAATTATTTGCGTTTAATTTGTTTGTAATGGAAAAACCAACGAATCACAGGGGCTGACATTTCTCAGTCAATTGGCATAATAGAGTGAACACATTTAAATGGATGAAAGCGATATTTGTTTTAAAAAAATATATTTATTGTTTTTAAATAAGAATTTTTTTTCGCAATCTTATGATATTTGCACTCATTTCAATTTATACATATACTATTTTCAATGAAGCCTATGCGGCTTGTGTTGAAAATAGGAATCGTTGTGGCGGAGTGGCAATTCGAATCTGGGATCTCTAGACTCAAAGACCGCGATGCTATCACTGGGTCACCGCCCGTTCATCATCATTCCATATCGTGGATCATTGAGCATATGGATTCCGTGATCTGCCTCCAAGCTAAGCGATCAGTCGGCATTTTCAGTGCGTGTTTCCGATTCAGGTCCACGTCCCGTAGACCATTGCTGACGATCTGTCGACAACATAATTCGTGCAGTTTTTTTTTAGTTTAATTTATTTTTACCATTATTTGTCGGCCTTAGAGTTCACATTGCGCCTACCCAAGAAATAATTTTATTTCCTAAAAGGTCATAATTAGGCTAAATTGTTACTTGGGTAGGTACATATTACCTTCCCTTCTAATCGAGGCCTTGTGACGAAAAAACACTCCCCAATATTTATTAATTTAATATCCGTATTATGGAGATATCGTCGATGTTCTTCGAAAACCGGTAAATCCATTTTTAGCAACACAATGTACCTACGAAGGTGAAGGTGAGAAAAGTGATAATTGCTAAAAATGGACATTCCCTTTTTCGAAGAACACCGACGATGAAAAGATGGCTAAGTACTCGAATAGCATGTAATTTTTTTTATTATTATTTAGATTTATTTTTTATAAAAAAAAGAAATCTATGCAATCTTATGATATTTGCACATATTTCAATTTGTAAATACTATTTTCAATAAAGCCTTAGCGGTTTGTGCTTGAAAATAGGAATCGAGTCGTGTCGAAGTGGGGATTCGAACCGACGATCTCTGGACTCAGAGACCGCGACGCTACCCACTGGGCCACCACCCGTTCAAATTTTAATCGATATTTTGATTTAGGTATATAATGTACATAAAAATATATTATGTACATTCAAAATATGTAACAATATGTCTGGATTCGTCTCAATGAGATCTACAATCTGGAAAAATAGGTCCAAATTTCTATATACTTAAAATAATTTAATAGCATACTTAGCCATCTCTTTCCACTTATATTGCTTGTACTGTAGTATAGGAACTATAACTAGTACTTACAAAGCCAATCCAATTATTTGTTGACAGCTCTGGTCCAAACTTCTATCTATTATGTCTAATTCAAGAGTAAACAACTTGTCCGTGGTCACTATTATTAGACAAGTTAGTCTTCTTTACTCTACTTACAGTATTTTCATACCACAACTTATTAGCATACAAATTGTCAAGTAATAAATCAAATAACCATTCAATTAAAACTAAAAATAAACACAATATTGCGGGAAAACTATTTAATTAATTCGTAGGCACTCTTTAAACAGTCAGTAGTCCTATTCTAAATTAAATTCATCAGTTTATCAGCTCAATCACCTTTATTAACTTAACCATATCAATGAAATATACTTTACGGTATACCTACATGCTAATTACAGATTGCTTCATGCAAGCGCAGCATAATGTCGGTTAACCTAACTAACCATCACGCCATTTCTCCGAAGGGGTAGGCAGAGAGATTAGAACGCCACACCACTCTGTCTTGGCACACTTCCTTTGCTTCCTCCACATTCATACATCTTCTCATGCACGCACGTCGATCGCACAAGACCTTTCTTAATTTTGTCGATAATGCTTATCTCAGCCTTGCATTCTGCTCTAATTTCGACACTAGGGCACCTGTCATACATGGTTTTTTCCACACATTCGCCTGAGAGATCGCATTTCAACAGCATTCAGTCTACTTTCGTCCTCAACTCCATGTTTCGCTTCCATACATTAGGGTTGGTACCAGGACTCCATTATGAACTGCTAATTTAGCCTCTTGCGATGGACACTTATTTGCTACGACAGACTTTAAGGTACCATTACTCTGTTATCGGCACTAACCCTCCTTTCAATATCCTTGTCCATATTTCCATCCCTAGTAAACACACTACCCAGATATACAAATTCTTCGACCTGTTCTTAGCCTACTTATAACAATAATAATCAGGCAGTTTAATGGCCTCGATTTTCCATGGATTTTCGTTGATAACGATGTCGCACTCGTATCTACATGTAGGTGTGTTGGGGCTCGCTTCCCCGAGGGTATCGATACCATTTTTAGCACATTTTTTCTTCTTATTTCTAGCAGGGCACGTACTAGTACTTATGTCTGTAACATGGCGAGCTGGCGCTAATGAAATCTGATTATATCCTAAAAGCATTTTCTGCTCTAATCCAAATTGGGACAGCGGGTTTTTTTTTCTTTGTTCGGTCTGATATTATTCCTCCAGCTGATTTGATTGCGCATTTTTTCTCGGTTAGTGCAAGAAAAAGCACTATGAAGATTTTAAATTATTTTAAGAAGAAGCTCTTCACTACTTTTAAAAAATCATTTAAAAAAAAAGTTTTTTCATTTAAATAGTTTATAATGAATAACTACAGGTGAGTGCTTCTAAAATAAATTTCATTTTTTAAGAAGCTTTTTTACTTGCTATTTAGGCTGCTCAATATTTGATTTTAAATGCGCACCTTACACTCTGGTAAGTCCTTTTTCAGAAAACTGTGCAGTCTGTCAAAAGACACGCTAAATATGTGTATTTTTGAAGCGCGATCGGAAGTTATCATCATATATTAACATACAGGAAATTGTTAATATAGCTACTAATGTAAATGTGTTATTTGTTTTTTACGTTTTTAAAAGCATTCAATATATCAATGTCTACTTAAAATTTTACTTAAAAACATTAACTGTCAGGTCAGCTAAACGTCGCGCGTCGACCATTAAATATTCCATCCAGTTTTCGCTGGGATAGTTTGCAAACTGCACATTAAACTGTACAGAGTTTTCTGTCCCGCATAAAGTGTGCAAATAGCTTTGGAAATTATTTAAATTAATTATTGTAGAACTCAGCTTTTTTAAAATTCATAATAAATGGAAAAAAAGTCGTGTTATTTCCTTAGACCAAGAAGTTACATATAACTTTAATTTAAGTTTGTTATGATTCACGAAATAAGTGCTTTAAATATAAATAGATAAATAATAAAGTAATTGTTATTCGATACGTTTGTCACAGTGCTACTTCTTCTTACTTTAGACCTAATGGCCTGAACATGTTTTATGTAAGTTATTTGTAATAATATGGTATTCTTACCAAACTAGATTCGTCAGGCGAAGCTAAACTCAGTAGTAGAACACTCACGTTAACTGTCAAAATTCCTGAAACAATAAATACGAAAATAATTTTAGTTTAATATGAAATAATAAATGCTGTTCTATAAAAATCCTAGGAAAACAACAATAGGTACCTAAATATTTATTCTATGAAACGGGGTTAGTAAATCATGCAATTTTGATGGTTTTTTCTGAATATTATTATTAAAACTAGATGCTCAAAGATTTAAAAGTTTAACGTGCCTTAATTTAACGTGCTTATATTACAAACCGATCAAATTATTTCCAAATCTTTAAAAATCATCATTACTAACTGGTAAATTAAAAATCTTAACTTTTTATTAATGCATGCATTGCGTACCTGCAATTGGTATGAAAGATATTAGAAATCAGAGAGTAAAAATAAGATAAAGACAGGTGCTATTGTTTAGTATAAACACCAGTAGGTAAAATACCTCTTAATTTTATAGAATGATTAAAATATAGGGGTTTTTGAGAAAACAATATTTAGTGTATCCATAAACGTTATTTGATTAAAGATTCGTGCATAAAACAAAGGCATGCAAATTAAAATGACGTGCACAAGATCAAACATTAATTGAATCATTCAATAAAATGTATTTACTACAGAGTTGTTAATGTTTTCAATCGATTTTGTTTAAGAGTAGTATGTATTCGTGTGAACTAGAATGAAATTGAAAATGTTTTCATTTGGAATTTCGTTAAACAATCTCATAGGTGGGTGCGCATAAATTTTGCTAACAACATTTTCAAGTTTCCACTCGCAATTGCATACGGTACAACTGTATGCTTTGTCTTGTTATTTTAAAAAAATATTTTCAATCTGGTGATTGAAAGTTATATTATATTGTATATAGTCTTTTTTAATTTTTCCCCCAGATTTGCTTTACCGAATAAACTGTAAACAAACATGCGGTATAAATATGATAAATGTTTTATTTCAAAGAGAAAATTACTCGAATTAAATTCCAAAGTTAGTATTTCTGATTCACGTTGTTATAAATAAATAGTACCTACAATGAAAGCCCCACCCTTTCCCTAGACTGCTTTAAAGACTATTGAATCTTTTTTCAGTCCAGCCAACTCTACCGATTTTTTCAACAAGCTAAACCGCGATTTTAAGTTTGTTAGTGTGATAAAAATACAAATTAGGGAGGGTCCAATGCCTTGCAGGAAACCGCTTGCACAGCGCGGGTGTAAACTGTGCGCCTCTCGATTTAAGCTTAGACTATGATGTTCTCTGCGTAATCTATACAATAAATAGTACCTATTAGAAAAATAAAGTATCTTAATTTTGTTTTTATACCCACTTAACGTGAAATGTTACAAAGTAAATGCCGATTTTATAAATGCAGCCAAGTTTAAATTTGAGTTTTTTCATCATGCCCGTATGTCACATAAATTGTTGACAAGGGAAGTTTTAACAGATTTTCTATTACAACGTCAAGCTGTCACAGCTGTCAAAAACGTGGCTGTCGTAACAGCACAGCACAAAACGGGCGTATCAAACTATCGTAGCGTAAGCTGTCGTAAATCAGAGGCAGATGACTCCGTATTAGACCAGTGAAATAATTCACCCTATCGTTTTGTCAGAAAAAGTGCAAAGGATTTTCCAAACAAAGGAATGCGTGATTTTAGTAAAAATTTAGATGGAAATGTTGAAATAACAAGTAACTGAATAAGTATGGTAATAAATTAATGATACTTACATTTTTGTGAAATTGTATCATAAAAATGCAAATCATTTAATTTGGTAAAGTATATCTCTATGCACTTGAATTAATTTTAATTTGTTGTAAAACAAATCCGAATACTTGCTTATAAGCTTTTATAGCTTCTAAGTTAGTTAGTTAGTTAGGCATTAGGCATTAAACGGCAGATTACTAAAATTAGTTAAAGCCACCAATTCAATTTTTACTATTTTTCTGATTATTTATTGATTTTAAATAAACCGGAAGATTTTTTTATTTTTATTTCAAGGTATCATTTACTTAAATCATCAATGCTTGCATCATAATTTATATTTTAAGTAAAAAAAAAAAAATCATCATTAACTTGCATATTTTCATAATAAATAAGAAATTAAACATTTAGGTAAGTAGGTACTACGAAAATCCACCAATACGAATATATTAGGTATGTATAATGTACATCACATTTTCTATGTTTCTATAATATATTTACTGCTACTTTTAGGGAGATGCTGGATAAACTGTCCACTGTGAAATCTAAACACACATCCTAAGCAAACACAAACAATCTGTAGAGGAGAAACACTGAGAACCAGTATGTAAGAAGAGGAAGAAGAAAAATAAAATAAGAAAAGACATCAAGAGATAAATAAACGGAAGAAGAAATAGGAATAATACAGAGGAACACGTTTCTGCACCTTAGAGGATAAAACACGGAAGTCCACTTTTTGTCATTTTTTACAAAGAATTCCCTTTAATTGAAATTGACTAATTTTGCGCCATGAATACCAAACTGCACAACTCAAAAAAGTCAGCTTTTAAGGAATCTAACCTTAATCTAATCTAAATCACCACGAGAATCTAACCCGCGATCTCACGCACGGTAGCCAAATGCGCTTTCCCTTATTCTACGAGAAGGACAAGTATATGTAATATTTAATGAGGGAATCCACTGTTTTCTAAAGTAATTTTTTTCTATAAACTTACTATTTAACTAAACAAAAAAAAATATATTTAATTTTTTTTTTTAAGTTATTGATGACGATACGATTTTTTAAAGTTGCACATTTCAAATACCGCGCTAAATACCACTAATGTACTAACTGCGTCATTTTTGCAGGAGTGACGTCATAAAACGGGTTGTTTAAGCCATGGTATTTCTCCAGCCAGTAACGAAACTGTCAAAAATCTATGCAAACTGACGCGGGAAGCACAGATAAAATATACCGTCGACTCAACTGTCATATACTCTTAACAGCTGTTCTAGGGAGACTGAATGGCGGCCATCTTTTTTGCAATAGAAGCTTGTATGTACTATTGTATTCCATATTAAAATGCCATGGAACGCGGCTACGGGGGTTTAAAAAACGGAAACCGGAAACACTACACTTAGATACAAGGAGTGACGTCATTGTTTAAGATTTTGAAATGAATGCTATTTTCAACATTTTTTATTAATTTTTGCGTGCGTTTTTGGGATATTTCATCCTACTTCAAAATTTTTAAATATTCGCGTCTACACGAAAGCATTTTTTAAATTCAATTCCGGGAAGCAGTGGATTTCCTCATTATAATATTTGAAAATCCCGCCATTGCCAAATCGTGTTTCCTGAATATTATTGTCAGTGGCGGACCGCGGTTGTGGGTCCGTGGCCGTCCGCTCATGACGTCATACGCCTGGTCAGGACCGGCTCCGTGGGGCGTTTCCATCCCGCAGCAGAAATCCGCATCTGGAAATATCATCTGCAGCTCAAGAGATCACTCCCAAACACCTTGCCTACCTAATGACACTCGGTATGTAAATAATAAACAGAACAAGTGGAAAATTAATACATGATTTATGTAATTTAAAAATATCACGAATCATTAACAGTCTTTTTCAAGACCGCGAAAACGATTTTCTTACCCCATGGATGTTTAAACGTTTTTCGCGATCACATGGAACACGCGTTTTTTTTTAAAAAGTTATCGATCGGGGATTATTAAACGAGCGCCATACTTGTCGCGAGCCATTTCCCGAGATATAATCTTATTCGCTCAACAACAAACTCATCATTTTCTTTTTTTTTTTTTCATATCTTTATTATAATTTAAGCCGGTATTCGGCAAGCCAAATAGTTGAGAAAAGCAGTCGACATAATGAAAAATCCGACAAGCGCGATGATTTCTGACGTTTGAGTTACTGGTACGGCCGCGATGTATAGCGTACATATCATAGCATCAATGGGTGCTTCCGCTCGGCTCAGATCGTCAATGCCTCGGCTCAGCGGATCGAGTATTGAACGGTATGTCATTGTGATCGCTTGCAAATCGTTAGCGTCCTAGCACGGATTAGCACGTTTTGTTTTGAACTACGTCGATAGTTATTATGTGATTGAGCTACGGTAATGATTATAAGAGTTTCGCTTTATATTAAGTTTGTTTTTAACTAATTTTAGCAGGTGTCAGTGTCTACCATCCAAAATGTTTAAAGTATACAATATAGGGATTTTTGGGTTTTGTAGAAGACCTTTATATTTCATATTATTTATTGAATGAATAAAAAAAAGGCAATAAATTTTCACTTGAAAAATTTGAAAACTTCTAAAATCTGTCTTATTAACAAACTCAAGAAGTCAATTAAGATAATTCCCACGTACACTTTCTTCTATTGTGTTTCTTCTCGGTAAAGTTTTTATTTTTATACCAAAAAATTATTATTTTAAACCACCATTTACTGCACCTTTTTAGTGCTTTTCCTTACTATAAACTTACATTCACTCTTCATTTGCGTCAAGCATTATTAAAATTTTTTAATGCAAATTATTTATTACGATTTTCAATGTTTATAATTTAAGTATTTGAATTTATACTGCGAAAATTTAAGTAATAGAAATCTAAAAGGCGCGTTAAATAAAACATGGAACGCTAGTTTTACAGCAATAGCCGTTAAAAAGGAGTGCTTTTTGTTGTATTTGTGCTATTCAATTTTATATTATTTACATAGTTTTTTCTGTGTTATTATGTATACGTTTACGAAGGAGGTAGGTTTTTTAACCTTTGGTTTAAAATAATGAATATAATTGTATTGTAAATTGTAGGTAATTCATGTTGAAATTTATATGAAAATAAAATATGTGAATGTTTTTTAAAATATTTTTGAAGAAACTTACGATGTTCAAATTAAAAAAAAATACGTAACATACAAAAAGGTTCGATAATGAGGTTGCAGAATTGCGGAGAAAAAAAGCAATAAAAAACATGCGGTTAGTAGTAATAAAATATCTAATAAATAATAAGGACGTTTAGCAATGCATGTTGTTAGCAGTTTATAAGTTATTCAAAATATTATTATGTCTACGTATTTTTGGTTCATAAAATATGTTTAATAATATACAAAAATGGTTGAATTACACCACAGTAGGAACCTTTGTATTTATTCTTTGTTCGTGAAATAGTCATAATAATTTTGTATATTATTATTAATATATAATTATTGAGAGGATGAAGCGTCAGGACTATTAAATTAAGTTTCGAAAAATTGTTTTCAAAGAGGGCACTGGAATGTTCATATAATACAGTAAAAAAAGTATTGTTTATCTTAAAAATAAAGTCTTGTATTGTACCAACCGACGATACTACATGTATTACTTATATTATATAGCAGTTGTGGACCGCCTATGAAGACGATAATCGGCTTTTCACATCAAAGAGATTTTTCCGACTACCATCAAATACATCACAATTGCGATTCTATACCTACATGTAGAAACGTTGGTTATCGCGTTGCTGGTAGATTTTTTTTCGTCATATAGTATGTTAGCGTAATTCGCGATTATTAAAATTTTTTTTCGAGGTCCAATAATTAGAAAAAAAAAACCACTTTTGATTAATTTTATTTTACGGGGATACCCATGCGACGGTTTTGAGAAGGTTGTGGATAAGTCTTGTTATCATATTGCGACGGGCTGGAGGGATTTGAGAAGATTATCCAAAATTTCCTTGTCCGATTTGCCTTCCTCAAATCTGAAATAAAAGAAAAGGTTAACGTGGATTTTGCTGAATAAAATAATTCTAAGGACTAAAAAATGTTTTGTAAGAACATTAATTCTTTGTATATCAAAAATGTGTGATCTTATTGTATTACCAATAGTTTTTAAATTTTAGTACCTACAATAGGTACGACCTTAAATAAAATAAAAATATGTGAAAGATATAATAATTTTTTCAGTAAAGTGACGTATGGGTATGTAGTTTTAATTATAATTATAAACCAGTTTTTCAATTTTCTGATTATTTTTCAGATATTTTTACGAGGAAATATTATTTAGATTATAATAAATATTTACTTATTTGATTTTATATTTTTGTAAATCTTTTACTATGGTGAAGGTGTGTAGTGGTAGCAATTGAATGTTAGTGTAGGGTTGTTGTCTCCCTGACGAAGAGACGTGGTTTAGTCTCGAAGATCGGTAGTCAGTAAAGTTTGTGAAAGGTTTTTTTAACCGCAAAATATTGTTATTGTAACATATATCTATTTTACTCAAACTAATGTTTGTGTATTGATTTTTTTTTTTTTTTTTTTTTTTTTTTTTTTTTTATTTTTTCACTTCATCATTTTTTAGTTTAGCGAACTTTTACTTAATTTTAAATTATGTTTATACAAATCCCTGAATGAATGGAGTAGTGTCTCCGAAACCGGTTGGATAATGTTTAATATTAAATGTAGTTTAAAACAAAATACCATTTAATTAGTGCGGAGCAATTTATCTTCATTAATTTACTTAATATGTGTATGAGCCAAATTATCAGGTAAAAATACCATTTGTAAGACTAGATATTTTAAACCTAATTTAGAACATCTACATGTCTACATACAGCGTCTTCTATAATGGAGTAACAAAAATCGTAGTACAACCTGAAAACGGTGAATCTACATCATATTTGGAGTTCGAATGTGTACATAGATATGACTTATGAATCTGAACTTTACATTTTTTTTTTTCTAAAAGCGTAGGACATTATAAGTACTTTATATAAAGTAAAATTGCACATAGAAATGATCTAATATCACTGCACTTGGTGTACCGATGCAGTGCCCTATGCCACCATTGGGTGCGGATAAGGGAAAGGAAGTGAAGTACTTAGTAGATTAGTAAAACTGCACAGATTCTTCATGAAATTCATGTTTTTTGCTTTTGTTTTTTGTATTCTTTAGGAGTTAGTAGTAATTTTACTAAATTAATTATATTTGATAGCAAATTGTTAAAAAAGTGTCGAACAAAAAAACAACTCCTAATAAAAAAAAATTACAAAATCGACTCAAAATATGGTTTCCCGCATTTTCATCAAGTTACACAGATGTAAAAATTGAATTATGTACAATATTTCAACATTGTAACAAACGAATTTTATAAATTTATCGTGTTACCTATTCTTTACGTAATATTTAACACAAAGTCACAATAGAACTTAAAAGCTAATCTACATAAACTCATCTCAGTGATCATAAAAATTTGCAGATAAACACTCTTAAGCTTAATAGTGGAATATTAAATATACATCTTATATCGAAAACCATCGTAAAACGAAGCAATTCAAGGAACCTAAAGATATTTCCGTTGGTAACAAAATGTCGTGACCCAATAATATTTTGTTAATGTGTGTTTTATGTGACCTTAAGATTGTATGACCCTGACCTTATTTTACTAAAACAACTAGAGGGGTGTTATGCTTCTACTAAACTAGGTTTCGGTATAAAATTAATGACAGGTCTAAAATGTTGCCAAACAGAAGCCAACTTTCCAATACTAGTCAAGAATTTCAGACAAAAAGGTATTTGTAGGCATTGAAGGCACCTAACTTGGGCCCTTATTAAGCTAACTAACTGACTGACTAACCATCACAGGGAGGGTAGGCAAGGAGGATAGAACGCCATACCACTCTGTCCTGACCCACTTTCCTTTGCTTCCTCTACATTCATAAATCTTTTCATGCACATTACGCCGATTATTACGAACTTTTCACATGTCCACTTCCTCATAGTCATGCCATGTCTTTCTCGGCCTTCCTCGGCTTCTACATCTTTACTCTCAGTTCTTTCCTCACTTATTCGCTCCACATGACCGGAATCATGCAGAAGATCTTTCTTAATTTGTCGATAATGCTTATCTCAGCCTTGCACTCCTGCTCTAATTTCAACATTTGTACACCTATCATACATAGTCTTTCCACACATTCCCCTGAGAGCTTGCATTTCAACAGCATTCAGTCTACTTTCATCCTTCTTTTTCCCAACACTCTCGCTTCATACATAAAGGGTTGGTACCTGTGAACTCCGTTGTTGTACCTGCCCAATTTTGAGGCTTTTAGGCTTTAAGTTTTGAGAATATGTGCCTTACAAAGAATATTAGTTGTGCGTAGTTTGAATTTTTTATAAGGGACACAGAGGTAGAGCAACGGACGCAGCAACCCTTGGTATCTACTGTCATCCGGCGAAGGAAAAAAACTATCGAAATTAAAATCACATTTTCGCCATTTCACAAAAATTGGACTTTTTTGAGTTTATGTAGTTTAGGGCGATATATTATTGCCTTTACTTACAAATCGAGCAATAATGAATGATTTAAATTGTCATTGAATATGAAAATTAATATGAAATAAAATATTTCATTGTTGATACGATAGTATTTTTTGATGGATTTTCTCTAAGAAAATTAATTAATCTTGTCGAATGATTTGGAATTAAGATGAATGGTTGTTTAATTTTTCACTTTAAGCAGTACCTACGGGAAACAAAGAGATCCGTTTAAAACTTTAACAAAATCGGATCACGTCCTTATAAAATATTGTTTATAAGACATCCGCATCGACGGTTTTCTGCTTAAGAATTCTGACATATTTCACTTCATCAACTGCCACGATATTCTGACATGCGCCACTCCGTTGTGTGATACCCTATTATATTATTTCGTTCCAGGTATTCCATACAATAAAACAGATTAAGTCATATTTTAGCCATATTTCGAATGAATGTAAAGATCGTAACGCCGACAAGGACAAGAAGTAAAGCCGACAGCTCGTAAAAAGTATATTGTATGAAGGCAATCATAATGCTCATTGTAATGGGCAACGGGAAAGTTTTATTTTTTTAGATGGTGATTTCGGATGTATTTTGGCGGAGCTGATGGACGCGGGCTGGGGCCTGACCTGGCTGAAGGAGTATCCCCTGGCGAGAGACATCAGTGGCTTGTGACAGGGAGAAAGAAAAATATGATGATCCTGGAGGGTATCTAGTTTTTAGTAATTCCACGCAACTCGCTCCACAGGTCATTAGGAGCGAACGTGTGTTAAGTAGCGGCCTAAAGAAGAAAGAAAACCTTCGTTTCTAGCGAAGATTTATAAGTAGACTTAGGCGTTGACGAATTAAAAAAGTCGAAAAAATATATATGGCATTGATTTAGTAATTACAAGTTTGTAATTAAATTTTAAAGGAATTCGCAATAATCGCGTGCGTTATCGCACAAAACAGTGTCATTATACGTGGTAGGATGCGTACTATTAATTTCAAGCATTTAGTGAAATAGCGTTTTTTCCTTTCAGGTATGTTCAAAAAAGTAACACTGCCACTTCGTATCACGCATCAACTATTAAACTGGGGTTTCTTTAATCCTTTACGCGAGGGTAATTGTGCGATGTAGGCAACGGGGGGCAGAGGTCGAGGATGGCTGAGTAAGACATGGTACTGATCAGTGTGCGTCTTAGTGTTTTTAAACATAATGCTCATGTACGTGTACGGATATGTAAACGAACGCCTGGTTCTGATTGAGAAGTTGTTCTGTGTTTTTTGTGGAGGTTAATCTTTGTTTAATCTTTTTTTTTTTTGAATCTTTGTATGCCAGCGCAATAGGCGTTTGCTTATTTGGCGTAATTCATTAGCCTGTTTGTCTACCCTTCGGGGAATATGGCATCACGTCTTATTCGTACTTGTGATGGTTAGATTTGTTAGTTAGGTTGTTGGGTCGGGTGACGTTATTAAAGTTTTTGTATAAGCTCCGTTTTTGTATATTTTTTCACGAGTAATCTTTGAATTTGATTTTAAGACTAAAGTTAGTAATATTACCCCAGAGGTGTTGAATTTTTAAAACGGCATTGAAATACTTTTTTTTTGGAACATTAAACTCGAACAGAAAATTGTTTAAAAAAGAAATTTTATCAATCAATTTAAAACTTCAACTTTTAAATACTAATGCGTCTCTAATTTAAAACAAAAAAGTGAAATATAAGGTCTAATCAAATGTTGGGCATAGGCTTTGGTCAGTTGTTGGGATATCTACCAAATAAGTTCAATCGAAACTCCACATTCAGCTGCAAAAGTGGCTTTTTTTTTCGCAAGTTTGTAAGCAAGTTTTCGAAAAGTGTAAAGTCTGCTTTTCAGTTGGCGCTGGTACACAGTCATCATCATCATCTCAGCCCGTTGAGGTCCACTGCTGGACATAGGCCTCCCCCTGCCGTCTCCACTCCTCCCGATCCTGCGCCGCCCCCATCCACTGTCTTCCAGCAGACTTCCTGATGTCGTCCACCCATCTCATCGGTGAACGTTCTTGAGGCCTCTGGTTCCTCGGTCTCCACTCCAGAACGCGTTACGTCCATCTGTCGTCCGTCATTCTGGCTATGTGACCGGCCCATTTCCACTTTAACCGAGCAATTCGCTGCACCACGTCGCAGACCTTTGTCTGGCGTCGGATCCAATCGTTCCTTTTTCGGTCTCTTAATGTTATTCCAAGCATAATCCTCTCCATGTTCCTCTGTGCAACTTGCAACTTATGGGAGCATTGCTTGGTCAGAGTCATTGTTTCCGCGCCATAAGTAAGGACGGGCAGAATGCATTGGTTGAATACTCGAGTCTTGAGTGAGTTGGGAATGGAGCTTCGGAATGTGGAATTTAAGCTTTCCAAAAGCCACCCAAGAGAGATTTATCCTCCTATCCACCTCGCTGGTCTGATTGTCTCTGCCGATGGTGATTTTGTGACCAAGATAAACATAGTTGTCGACTTTTTCTACAGGTAGAATTTTTCCATCCGTGTTGACGTTTGTCATCAATTTCGTCTTGGCTACATTCATCTTGAGCCCATTTTGGCCGATTCTACCTTTAGGTCTTCAAACACATAGTATTATAGAATAACTCGGTTGTCTGATTGACGGCTGAAAAAAACTTTGTTCGAAAATACTTACATATCCGAAGCCAATGCTGACACTTGACATAGCATGAGAGAGAAGGCCACAGCGCGTGCCAAGGCGCATGCGCAACCCATATTAGGACATCTGAAACAATAGATAAATAAGTCAATTATAATCAATTGTAAAAAAAAAATCATTTCATTTCTGATACCCTGGACTGGCACTGAAGTGCAGTGGCGGCCCGAGGAGTTGGAATCCAGGAGGTCCAAATTACTCATTAAGTAATAATTATTGTGAAGTTAACTATATAGAGAACTTTTAAAGAAGCAGATTTTTTTTGTTAAATTACAAAAAAATTTGATTCCGTTTGTCTAGGATATTCTCGTAAGAAGAAATGTGCCACGTCCCGTTTACGCTATAATAATTATTGTAAATACATCTCTTTCTCTCATATGACTTTGCCTATGTCTAATATGTTGTTTTCTCTTTTACAATGTCCAACATTTTACCGTTTAGACCAATTTAAAACGAGGACTTAAAGTATTTCCCTCTCCTTCTTTTATTTATTTATTTTATTGGTTTTACGCCCATAAGGCTTTTACATAGACATGATTACACAGTAGATAGCTATTCACTACCGCCAGAGATGGCATCCAGACATTGTTCCTAAAATGCACTAGATTTGTGTTGAAAACATCAATATTGTTAGTACACTTGTTAGCCAGTGCGTGCATTCTTCGTATCGGTGAGTTAGCACTGTAATTCGTCGATGATTGGCTACAGTAAAATAGTGCATTACTACGGGTAACTCGACCAGGCACTCGTATACTAATTAAATTTGTTAGACAACAATCAAACATAGATTTTAATACATTGAACAGAAAGAGGATCATTTAATATTCTTCTATTTTATATTCTTCTATTTACTAATGTTTGTATATTCAAAAAAATATTTATATGAAATTAGAACGAGTAGGTACTTGGGACGGGTCAATCAGCTAAATGTCCATGTACGTCCGTTTGCAGGATGCCAGGCGCATAGCGCGTATCTCTGGAGATTGCCTTCATAAAATATGATCAAGACCCACTAGGGTTTCGTGTACCAATGCAGCTCCCTATACGTCAACTTTTAGGTGTAGGTGAAGGAAAAACGAGGAAGGAATTACAAAAAGTTCCTTCCTCCTTTTATGACAAAATCGCGCAATTGATACCAACTTAAAATAAAAAGTAATGGACGATTTCAACAGGGTCATCTTTGTAATAGACCACCTGTGGGCCGATACGATCAGACGAGAATATTCAAATTTTCACCAAAAATTCAAAACTTTTCCGATATAAATAACAATAGTTTTTTACTGGTCCACGATAACCAGTGAGGTACACGGCATTTACGATTCAATTTAGTTCGAGTGGGAGCAACAAATTAATTTATATATTTAAATTTCTTTTGCTCGTTACAGTTTTTCGAAGCTCGTTTCTTTATTAATTTTTGCATACGGAGGACGATATGAATATTATTTTTTGTGGTTAAAACCCCATATTACGTGGAATTTAACATGAAAAAGAAAGGATTTTCCTTTCAAACTTTTTTTTAGGTGTCCGGAAATTTGTGCGCCGTCATTTGACCGCCTTACATTTCATCGAAGACAATTCTTCGACAAGACATTTTGCCGACAGGCTATTTAGCTAAAAAGCATTTGATCAGTATCGGTATTTAATTTTATGAAAAGCATTGGTTTTGGTTATTTATCAAAATATTTTGCTAGATAATTTTTAAGCTTTTAGCCTCTTAATAAGAATTTGATGTTCATAAGAAGATTAAACATTTGGTATACAAATTTAATATCCTTTCGTATCTAATAAAGCATGGCTAGGACTTTTTCTGCTTATATATTTAACCATTATTTTAAAACGATGAATAATTCACTTGACGGAACCGTCGGAATAACCCTTATTTCGTATATAAATATTTGAGGGCTTAAAAAACAGCGAGGGAAGCAGTTTTAAAATCCCTGTAAAACTTTTTCCTTTTTCTGTTCTTGTTTCAGTTTTTAGCCAGTGAAATCTGCATCACTTTGCATAAACTAAATTATTACGAACCCCTGACTCAGTTTTGTTAATCTACTGTTTAAATTACTTTTATTGACTTTCTGCTCAGCTTTGATTCGTTTGTTTAAGAAATAGGTTAATTATGAAGAATATGAAGTTTATATTATATTATTTTTAAGTGGAAACGAACATCAATATCACATTTTTATCTTATTTGGAATCTGCAAAAACTGGGCTCAGTAGTAAATTACAACATAGTACATTGTACGTATTTGTTCTACGCAATAAATTAAATTTGTATAAAAAGTTGCCTGCGGGGCTTTTACGAATACGAATTTGAATTGACTTCAAAATTTTAAGATAAAAATACCTTATTATTTGGTCAATTCAGAATAACATGGTAAAAATATGGGAACGGATTACCTATTGCCCATAATATTAAAAAAAATACGTAACACAAGAGCAATGATGAAAATTTTTATTCCTTGATAAAAATTCTACTCTTGTTTTTATAACGAATAAACAACGATAGTATTACATCAGACGGGGTTGTTGGGTACATCTAACATCAAACGTGGTGGTTGTGATACATCCAACATCAAGGATTTGTGATTTCCACAATGAGGCAATAGACACGCACCCTTAATTTATTCC
This sequence comes from Micrasema minimum, assembly GCA_022494985.1. NCBI lineage: Eukaryota > Metazoa > Arthropoda > Insecta > Trichoptera > Brachycentridae > Micrasema > Micrasema minimum. The sequence continues at coordinate 16,270 of JAGVSP010001274.1, read as the reverse complement.
GCCATTCACCCCATCGTTACCTGTATTACGCGCTGTGTGATTTGTCTTCTACGCTCTCTTTGATGTAAATTACATCACTACACTACTGTAGTCACATTTAATTTTGTTTATTAAGAATAAAGATTAATCACTTTACTTGCAATAAAAATGTCTTGTCCTTAAATGTTTTTTTTTTTTTTTTTAAAATATCTTGCACTAATTCCTAATTTACGGAAAATAAACTGAGAATGCACGCATTATAGCTTACACATTTCGCCATATTTCTGTTTAAGAAACGTGTTTCTATTTCTTTCCTATCTATGTAGATGTATTAAATATAAAAAAAACTCAGTTCCAATGAAGCAGTACCGAAATAAAATCATAGTTTTGCGATTATCCAAAAGTTGACTTATGTTAGTGCAGTTTAGTGTTCAAGGTGCGATATGCCTCCCCTCAGTCCTCCGATTCTCCACCCCTTCTAATCCTGTGCCTTCTAATCCTTACACTGTATAAAACTATTTTTAATACTTTTTTTACACTTTGCCTTATCAAAACTCCTTGCTTTTTACTGCGTATTCAATGCACGATCTGACATTAACAAAATGTAGGAGTACCCATGAATTCATTATAATTTGCGTATATTATTTGCTACTACTAAACGGATGTCAGATTGCTAATTATCATATACCTATTACATATATTAGGTTTCAAAGCTTCAATGGCTGACCACTTTTACTTCCCGTCGGATTCAATGTCCGACGATCTGACATTACCAACAAAAACTTCGTAGGGACTACCCATCTAAGACGCCCTTTAATTGGGATAATTTGATTCGTGACTATTTATTTTTTAACTACATACAAAACGGATGAAAAATTTGTAAATCGTTATGTCCAGAACGACTGAATAAGCGATAGAAGTTTTTTTTAGCTAAAATGGTATTTTACACAATAAATAAACAACAAAATATATGTGATGGATGATTTATGATTGTATGATTTAAAAAAAAAAAATAATAAATAATATGTTTTGATGTTGGGTTACAAAGCTTCAAAGATTGTATGTAGAATATACCCATTTGTGCAAAATGTTTTCCCTCCCGGGTTATCCCAGTGAGGGAACATTATTTATATTTATTTTTTAAAAAACACTATGTACAAGTCCAAATAAATAAATCAATAAATATAATTTGTAAAGACGTTTACCATTGATTTTTAGCAGTCAAACAACTTCGTTTCCCCGAGGGGTAGGCAGAGAGGATGGAACCACACCATCTTTGGCACATTCTCTTGCTTCGCCATTTAACTCTTCTTGGGAAAAGTTTCGATTCGTGACTTGAATCTTATTTTTAAACTTATACGTACCTAAGGATGAAAAATTTTTATAGCCGAAAATCGTTATCCATTCGTTACATGACCGAACCATCGTAACAGACCTTTCTTAATTTTGTCTAAATTCTTATCGCAGCGATATGCGTTATTAGCTAAAATTTTGACATTTTACACAAAAAATAAACCACACACGCAAGAGACGCACTTGCATTCAATCATTGATCAATAATTAAGCATTTGTGTAATAACCCATTATGAAAATCTTTTTGATGCATTTTTGAAGAGCCTATTCTGATAATGATCGTAAACTCAAAATAAAAAAATGGATAATCTCTGCTTGGTTTTGTTATAGCACTACGAATTATCGGCGGCCGATGTTTATTGACCGAAGTCCCCCCCCCATTGGTGCAGTGGTTAGCACGTTGGAGCACACCATGCATAATATTTTGTCAATTTATCCATGGGTTGATCCATTGATCCAATAATATAAATTTTGTAGACAAAATTACTGATTTCGTCACTCTAGTGATATCATCTGGTCAGTTCACCAATAATTAGCATGTTTTGTTCTGTATGGATTAACTTCATTTAATATTATTCAATAAAAAAAATTGTATTAATAAAACCTTTATCTACAAAACACACGTGGACGGGTACTTTTTATATTCACGCCCTGATTTGCTGGATATAAATCCGTATTGGTAATTATTGAATTTCTTATACTCGTGGTACAGTATTTAAAAATTATATGCACAGCAATATGAAAAATCACTAGGTTAATTACACGTCATCGTTATTTTTATTGTAATGAATAGCCAATATAGCCACAGCAACGTCTGTTTTATTGCATATAAATCAGGTATTATGTTCAACGTATCTCCCCATATAACTTCGTTTGACCAATCATAGCGTGTTCCTGTTAATTCCTTAAAATAATTGGGTTAACCACTTTTTTGTCCCCATTCTCAAACCAGGTCACAGTCAACTTAACCTAACCATTACTTTATTAACCCTCGGATACTTTTAATAGAACTCTTGCATAGATGGTTAAAAGAAACGTTTTCTTTCATTTCACACACGCAACTATTTAAATTCACGACACAACCCTTACCTACCCCTTTAGTTGAGTTTAGATAATATCGGATTAGTGACTGAAATATTATTATAGTTTGAAAAACAACTTCGAAATGCATGCATATTTGCAGGTACCTATTAAAAAAAAAAAGTTGAATATTTTTTTCATTTTGAAAGGCTTAGGTTAAAAATAAAATTTTGGATGGTAATTGTGTTGCATAATAAATCATTTTCACCAACCCTATTTTGGGTTCCCCTTTTTATCGTAGTGATATAATAATAATAATAATAATGAGCACAAGTCAGCAAGGAAGTACAATAAGAAACATCAATGCACACGATGGGATATTGGACGATAACAGTTTCACCAAATTCTAGATGCATTTATAGGAAAAATAATAAAAAATTAGCATTTCTGTTGTTTCTCCCATGGATTAACAAAAAATCTGTGCGTCGTTTTTTAGGAACTGGTATGTGATAATATTTTTCGAAGCTTTGTACGTGGCTGTCAATAAATCAAGAATATATTTTGTTTTATCACCAACATTTCTACCGTTGGACTCTGGTGCACCTTTAAGATGAAGAATTAAGTGCAAAACATTTCAATTAAACCAAAACTACCCATTCCATAATCATTAAAGTCTCTCTTTCTATTCAACACGATTAAATGTAACAGACAAGAGATAAACGATTTCTCTGAAAACCTTGGTTCGAAATTGAACTGTTACATGTTTAAAATTTGTTTGACTGCGCTGCGTACTTTATTATAAGGTAGGTAATGACGTAAATTCACACGACATTAAAATGTTTTTTACTATCACGTAATTGCTTTGTCGTTATGATTAATATTCCTTTGATAAATTTACAACTATCTCAGTTTATTATTATACATAGTGCATGCTTTTGCATATTATACTCGTATTAAAATTTCAATATTCTCTTGCATGGTATGTAAAGTTCTAATATTTATAATAATTTTAATATTTTCATACATGGTTTGTAATGTTTTAATAGTTATAACAATTTCAATATTTTCTGGTATTTAATGTATTAATGTTATAACAGTTTTTATATTTTCTTAGTTTGTAATGTTCTAATAATTATAATAATTTCAATATTTCATTATCATTAGTATGTAGTGTTTTAATATTAATTTTTCATATTCATATTCAGTTTGTTATTTTTAATTTTTTAAATAATTTCATAATAATTTAGTAGTAGTTTTAATATTATAATAATTTAATATGTTTTAATATTGTTAATAATTTATAACAATTTAGGACTGCCAATACCCAGCTCTTAGCTTATTTGGCAGTCCAAGACCATAAATATGTAACCTTAATGTGTACACACTAATTAAATAAATAAATAAAAATAGTAAAACCTCCTTGTGAAGAAAAATGTTTCTAAAATAGCCAATGAGTGCGGTATGTGTGCATTGGAAAGATTAAAATTTGATAAACCAGTAGAAAATTAGTTGTAAGTTTTCATTCAAATATTGCTCAATGCAATAACAATATATTCTTCTTCTAAACTTGGCTTCATCCATACCGAGTAAATGTTACGATAATGTCAGAATAGATTTTCCACACGACATATTATGGGGTAGGTTGTTATGCGTTTTATGGTTAAGTGATGTTGAATGCCTTCTCATGTCTGTATGCAGTAGAAAGCACGCTTTGATCGTGCACAGTGAATATATAACCTTCGTTTACTTGTCACGCAAAATATTTATTTTAAACGCTGAGTAAGAAATACGGATTAATGCGACAGTACGTTTTTCGTATTTTCATTAGTTAAAATAGCCCATTTTAATATATTATATTGAAATTCGGCCAATAAATTCGGTCAATAATAGCGCAAAGGGCAATGGAGCGAAGCATGCTCGGCATCAGTTTAAGAGACCATGTCACTAACGAGGAGATAAGAAGACGGACTAGAGTCATAGACGTCATAAAAGCTCCCAGCTGAAGTGGACATGGGCTGGACATGTGGCACGCCAGAATGAGGACCGATGGACGAAGCGCCTGCTGAACTGGAGACGTAGAGCTGCAAGGAGACCTGTAGGAAGACCACCAAGAAGATGGACAGATGACGTAAAAAGTACTGCAGGATCCAGATGGCAGCTCGAGGCCCAGGACAGAAAGCAGTGGACCAATATGGGGGAGGCCGATGTCCAGCAGTGGACGAACAATGGCTGATGAAGAAGAAGAAGAAGAAGAATTGAAATGAGTTATTTATTTATTTATTTATCTAAATAAACGGCACTTACTGCCTTTTACATATTAATTATTTAAACAAATACACGCAAATTATGGTATGATATCTCCGTTTCGAATACGAGAAAGGATATACATATCTGGGGGTTAGTGCTAGAAGTGCCTATGTCAAAAAAGTGCATTGTTCAGGAGAGGGAATTAATTGTTTCTTATAAACAATAAGTGTTAATTACTTTTAACATTATATAACAATGTGATTCTTTACCTCCTCACATTACAGTAGCTGACATAGGCACATATAGCATTAAAATAATGGTAATTTATGAGTGGTTTCTGATACCTAACTCATTTTGACCAAAATCTGACATAGGCATTTCTAGCATTAACCCCCAGATACATACCTATCAATATTTAAGTTGGTAAAAAATGGAATGGCTAATTAGAGCTTGCCTCCCGAGAGCCTTAACCATGCTTATCTATTTTACAAGGCATCAGGTTCTTCTGGACGTCCACTGTTGACAATTCACCGGCAGTTTGCGTCAGAGCTGCGGGACGTAGATTTGACTTGGGAGGATGCACGGGAGCTGGCGGCTGATTGCTTGGCCTGGAGGCAGTTTGTGGAATCCATATGCTCCACATAGGGAGCGCATATAGTGTGATGATGATGATTATAATACTCATTTAAATATTATAATACTCAATTCATTTAATATAGGTACCACATCAAAGCATATATTTTCCAGGACAAATTAAAACGCTTGAGGGGAAAAAAATACTGCATTTGTTTGACATAATTCTTTTTCAATTTGTATTCATGGATAACGGATTGGCTCAATACAGGAAACGACTCTGAAAATATTATTTTACCTTATTTGATTTCCGTCTCATATAAAATATACCCTTATATATGGTTTTATTTTAGATATTCAAATAGGTTCTCCTGTTTCTGAATGTTTTATTTCTCCGCATTGGAGTTGCGTCACATTAAACAAGGGTGGTTCGGATGGTTTAAGATTAAATTTATAATTGAAAAGGTACATAATATCTTGCTTGATTAAATATTTATTTTATGCCTTGGGAAGGGTTTACTGCTGTGCAGTGTAAATTTTGTAAATAACTATTACATATTTAATAATTTTAGTTTAGGCGTCATCAAAAAATCTTGATGTAAATTAAGGATTTAAAATAGTTATTTTGGTTATCTGCCATTTTTGCAAAAATATTGTATTTTATGCACTCTATTTTATGCACTCCCTTGAAAATATTTCTAATTTTAAATAACTTTTTAATTTTGAAACTATTACGACGATATAATGCATACGTGCTCTGTGTCCATAACTCATTCATACTGTATACTTAAAAAATAATCTAAAAAACAACAGTTATAAATTATAATAGTATTTGAGTTCTTTTAAAAGTTTAACTAAAATCTAGCATTTACGCGTAGGTTTTCCATAAAATAAAAATGTAAAAACATTCTTTTAATTATATAAGAATTTTTTATTGTTTTATCTAATTCAGACTCATAAAAATTCCGACTTTGTGAAACAAACGGAATCTAAAAACTTTTAATCTGATTCAAAAACATATTTTTAGAACTACAACTTACAATACGTAAGTTTGAAAAATATTAGATTTGGGTCATCGAATAATTTCTCATATTTATTACATTCTACGGGTCAATAATAATAATATGAACTTTATTCAGAATATTCACTAAAACTTGGTCGAGGTATCAATACGTATATTGAAACTAATGTATTCAGGAATACAAAGGTTTAGGTACAGTTTGACCATTAGTTAAGTTTTACTAACGGTTAAATACAAGGAAATCCATAAAAAAAATTACAAGTTTCTAGTTGACCACCCGTTTTTCAATATTACCCTTGTATTGGTTTAAATATTAGCTAACTATAACGAACGGTTACCGCATTTAAAGTAACATAGTTTTTCTTTTAGTTGTCGGTCAAGCTTGAGAAAAGTAAGTTGGATGAGCACGCAACCCTCTTTCTATACATAACATAACTTGACGTGTTTTTTCTACAGACTTTCGATTATCTGACACGAAGATTTACGATGCCTGAAAATGCGAAGTTCTTCTGACATAGAATTGGTCTGATTTCCCACGATAAAAAATACTTAGTTAATTGCAAAGGGCTTGTCTTGGGAAGAGTAAACCGAGGATTATCAAATACTTTTTGATTCATTGCGCATTGTTTTTGCTATATATCTACAACCGACCCGACCATCCTACATACACGCCAAGTATTATAATCATTTAAATATATCTAAATGGAATGTTTGCCATGAACTTGTTATTTACAGAAAGAAATACTATCACAAAACATACAAGCATAAAAAAAATCACATTATGAATTTGAAACCTTGTCGATGTGAGAACATAAAACCTCCGTAATGTATTTTCGTACTCCGTAATTTCAGAATATTTTTCACTACGTAACGAGGGGAGGCATTATATTTACTAAATGTTATTTGTCTTCAATGCATTTGCCACAGCAAAAACATAGGTATTGTTCAGACCAATACATCGTAATTTCCCATATTATCCATCCTGACGATTTTTGTCACATTTTCCCCTCCTCCATACCTCTCCTTGACGCAGCTCCATGCCTGGAGAGTTGCATTCAATTGTTTCAATAACTCAATAATTCAATTCAACGTTCAGCATAGTACCTACCTAGTTGCATTCAGTAGTGACAACGAAACCGAAGTTGAACGAATGTGGACCTGACTGTTGCATATCTGAGGGTGAACGAAACCGACGTTCACAGGAGTTGCATTTCTAACGTTGAACGTTGCAATTAAATTTTGTACTGACCGCGTACAGACACCCAATTGCCTTGACTTGCACGGGCCACGGGCAAATACTTTGAACTCTCTAGAATTTTGTGTAAAAGTGCAGCGCTCACCAACAGCCGCTACTTGGTGCCAGCATCCAGAAACCTCCCGCCTACACACGGAAGGAGCCGACAACACGCCCTCAACAAGCTGGTTAGTGGAACCGCATCTCTTTCCACTCCCTCCCTTTTCATCCCTTTAATCCCACTTGATGAGCACACATTCGTCTGGGTTCCTACACATATTGTGGGAATTGGTACATTGTTCCTCATTTATAGGTACTAAAATGTACTAAGCATGTTCAAAATACGTACATAGGGACAGCGATTATTTTATTTTCTGAACTAGTTTATTTTCAGAAAATAACCAGTTTATTTTCTAGTGTCTTTCATAATTTTTGTTGTGACACGTTTTGTATTTAATATGAGTAAGGTTAATGTAAGTACGTTGTCAAAAATCCCCATTTCCAACCCCTACTTTCAAAATCATCATCAACCCTTGTACCACAAAGAAAACTCGTCAACACTGGGTGGCTTACTTCATGTCATGGTTGTTTATACAAGTACAGATATTATGCTGTGGTTGTTAAGTAAACAAGTTATGTATACGTGGGTGTTAAAATATATGAACCCTTTGATAGGTGCAAAAAACTCAGCGTCATGACAGTATATTGTTATCTACGTGATGGTGTAACCTTACTTTGTATTTTTCATATTCACAGAGTGCTATCCTATTGGAATATGCTCAAAGCTTTCGTATTTTGTTTATGGTAGGTACTCTCAAAAAGGGTTATTATGTATTGTTTTTTATCCCACAATTTTTTTTTTTTGTTTAAGATTTGTATAATGCATTGTTTATTTTAGCGTCCTGCTTGAAGATACAATGTAAACTAATAATATTATTTTGTAGAAATTTTCATTGAACCATTCGCAAACAAACGAAATCCAAGTGCCATAAATATTTTGTTTGATTTATTGCATAGCATAAAATACCATTCTTTGTTTATTTTTTTATATTTTGGATCATAAATGCCAAAATAAACGTTTATTTCTCGTAGAGGTTGGAGTCCTGTGCAGTTCTTTCTGTAGGTATTTTCCAATACTTCAACTACAATTTTTACCATTTTCCCTATCTTTGCCTATTTGCGCTTATATTACAAACATTTTCCATCAATGAATTTTAAAAATGTAGAAAAATATTAACAAGACCATTCGAAACTGTTTTTTTTTACTAGGGTGGTATTTAAATTTAAGCCGGTAGTTTAGCAGTAAAGGGCGTGTAGCAGCTCGTGAGAAATTATTACTAAATAATTGTACCCGATGTATGAAAGTTTGACAACCCCGGCACCAGGGAGTAAAATGATTATTATGTATTTATGAAAATATTTTTTACAATCTCACATTATTTGTATATATATAGCGCAAAAGCTTGTTCCATAAAAGGTTTCTTTATATTCCCCACCATATATTTTTATGGTATCTTTATATTCATATCACGTTTTGACGCATAAAACTTTCTTTAAAGATTTGCTAAAAATTCCCATGTCAATCATTTTAATGCATCATTTGATACGTTTACTTTTCATCTCCGTGATCAAAAGCACAAAAAAGGACGGCTTGAAGTAATGTATTATATGAAAATGTATTTATTTGAGTTCCTTTTGGTTGAACATTTCAAAGAAATTCTATATTTAAAGCAAAGATGTTCTTGAATGAAAACCAAAAATAATCATTATCTGATTGATTACGGTTTCAAATGAGCACAATTCATTTTATCATACATTTGTAAATATACTATTATGTACATCAGCACACTTGTATGGTTTAATGACACCATTTAAAAATTTTTTGAAAGCGTATAGCTAAAGTTCTTTTTCAAAGCGATGAGCAAATTTAAGTGGGTATGCATTATGGTAAACGTAATTTAGCAAAGTAAGCACATACGTTTCTTCCGATCACGGCTCTATGATTAATATTGTATAAAACAAATAAAACTCGAGTGCAGTTTTTATTAATAAGTTTTTGCTTGTAATTTACTCAAAGTCTATCAGTATTTAATATTTATATTCCACTATCAATGAAACATTAAATTCCTTACATATCACTTTCAAAACTTCCACGTCACCACTCCATGCATTAAACTTTACAAAGGGGTGGAGAGTTGTAACGTATAATTAACTCCGGCAGAGCCTTAGGGAGGCACAGCGGGTGCTGTTTGAGGTACAAAAAGGATGAAATTGGTGAACACCTGAGACAAAGCTATTATGTTCAGTGCTCTGAAAGGGTTGAGCAATTCATCTTGTATGGAAATGTTACTAACGAGTTATGATCTAGGGGGGAAATTCACTTAAAGCCCCGCATGATTTATATATTTTGTAACTAAACAAGCATCTGCAATATAGAGTTAAATGAAGTAAAAACTTGAAAAATTGAATAATTATTAGATAAGGAGTAATGGTGTTTTTCATCAATCGTGTGAAACTTTCTAAATTTCCCTTTCTTTCTAGATATGCATTTTATTCTATTTTTTAATTTTGCGATGCATACAAAATAGGTGTTACGTAATTCATTTTCAAACTTTTATTTTGATTCGAATTTTACTTTAAATTTACTCATACTTTTAATCAAGCTGAATAAGCCAAAAAAGGGCAACATGGCACAGGAAAATATTCAAGTGCACTTAATAAAAGTTAACGTAAACAAATTGCTTACTTAGTAATATTAGAACACATTGTTTGTGATAAAATTATTATTTGCAAATTTGGGAAACTGCAAAAATTACACAATAAAAAGATAGGATAAAATAATCCTATTTCCAGTTTAATTTTAGCTTTACTTTTATACATCTACAGCATATGGGTGCAATTCTGTCATCAATAGACTCCACAATCTAGGCAATAAGTTTATGCATACTGGCGATACATTCGATGTCAATTTTAATGCCTACAAGTTGGCACTTCTAAAATGTATCGATTAGTGTGCATACAATTTGGGTTCTAAAGTTTAATGTTTTAATGTAATGTTTATTTGATGCTGGATTATTTTAACATTTTTTATGTATATTATGATTTCGTGTATTTGCTGTAGATATTTAATATGTAAAAGGCACTGAGTGCCGTTTTTTTAATAAAATAAAATAAAATAAAAATATTTTTCAATAAGTAAAAATATATTGAGATTTCATAGTAGCTTCATAAAGTTGGTATAGAACGCACTTTATACGGGACAGAAAACTGCACAGTTGCTTGTTCAGAAAACTGTACAGTCTGTCAAAAGAGGCACTTAATATGCATATTTTTTAGGCGCTATTCTAAGTTTACATAGAATGTAGAGTGTAAACTCAGAAAATTGTTAACATAGCTAATAATGTAAATATATGATTTGTCTTTTACGTTTTTAAAAGCATTTAATATATATTAATATCTACTTAAGCGTTTACATAAAAAAAGGTTAACTGTCAGGTCAGCCAAACGTCTCGCCGCCATTTAAATATTCCATATAGTTTTCGCTTTATACGGGACAGTTAGCAGACTGCACAAGAAACTGTCCAATTTTTTGTCCAGGGCTTAAGCGAGTACTGATTTTTCTGTAGGTAGGATCTATTTCAATCGTTAGTCATATTGACGGGAAAGCGCAGGAATCAGAGCGGAAAATGTACCTGTATGACGTCACTGTGTGCCTGTTATACTGACCGAGTGATAGCCAGCCGGAGTATTGCATGTATATTAGGAAATGACTTTATTTACCATAAAGTTAATCCGCTATAGTGTAGATTCATAAAATAAGGGTTCGAACATGCAAACCCTTGTTTAATGCATCAGTTTATTTATCAAGTTATTTCTGTAGTGCCCGTATAAAAAATGGGTGAAATGTTCTTATGAAATATTACATAAATACAAATTACTGTACTATTCTGTAAATTAATACTTCATCACGGGTTTTTCCAGCAGGATTCATTAATAAATAAATAAATAAATAATTACATAATAATAAACTAAACAATAAAATAGTATCTTAGTTTTAAAATTTATATGTGGATTGTATGTATGTAGGTAGTACAATTCGATATATGCATCTGCATTTTCAATTTAGCGTAATTTTATATGTTAATAAAAAAAAAACTTTAAGATACTTATTCAAAGCAAAGAATTGCGAGCATAACTGGTTTTTAAATATTGCCTTTCGCTTATCTTTGTTTGCTTAAAATTTGATTCGTCAGTCATGGGCAAAAATTCAGATAAGTATGTATTTGATAAATTCCAAATTTATTTATTTTTTCTGATTTTTAATGTATTTACATTTATTATAATGTGTTTTATCGAATAAATGATAGATAGCGCCCTTGAGGTATATTTATACGAAAACGGCGCTATAAAAATTGTCCACAATAATAATAATAATAGGATTAAGGAATGAACTACATATACGGAACATAGTCCTTTGAGGCACCTACCTTCCTTTGAAGCGGGTAGAAAGTCGTAAAACTCTTGTCATGTTTGGTATCTTATCATCTTGCGTACTTACTTATGCGTTCTTGGTTATAGCTTAATGCCTTATATAAGTAGGCAAAATTAAAGTAAAGGCATTTCGCAATATTGAGGCATTTATGCGAACTTCAAGGACGTCGATATTATTGAATTTGTGAAGTTTTAAATGCCAAGCCATAGTTTCTTAAAAAAACTTATTTTATGTAAAAGGGCTAAAAGGCCATTTAAAAATTAACGTTGTACAAAATAATTATAAAATTAAAAAGAGTTTGTTAATATTCATTATAAAAAGGACTTTTAAAATTTCGACAGAAAACTGTTAATTATGGGTGAAAGTTTGCTAATTAGTGCATTTCTTGCCATGTTACTTTAGTAAAAATATACTGTTTAATTTGTATTTTACAAGTACCTACTCCAAGGACTAGAAAACGCACATTTAAAATACTTTTTTATTCAATAGCTAAAACCACTCATTCAAAATCCGTAGATTTAGGTTTTCAAAAGTAAGTAGGGCCCTTCAGGTGATTTCTCACGAAAATGAAGCTTTATTAGAATCCTATTATTATCTAGAATCTAGATAATAGGTCCTAGTATTTAAATAAAATTTAAAAATTTGTAGGAAAACCGTAATGAAAATCAAACTTCCAATGTATGTTAGTATATTGTAAGTGAATAAATATTCCCATAAAATTTGTTTATTGCACTGTTCCGCGCTGATTGCATTTTTGGTGACAGACATAAATTAAAGTTAATCGGATGAATCGCAAAATTCTCTCTCTATATTAACCCGCATTCTACGATGAAATCTATAAATTCCCGATAATCTCCTGAAAATGGGATGATGAAGAGTAATATATGTGTAGCATATGAAATTCTGGGGGTGTGTTCTCGAATCACTTCATCCAGTCTATCCCGTACTTAAGAGTAAGCTTGGTTACGTGACCCGCACCGTTTCTATATACAACCCAAGCCTCGATTTTCTCCCTTGAATTTAGAACTAAATCGATAACGTTTTTTAGACATATTTTAGATATCTCCCGGCATTTCGTTTCAAAAGAATTTAAAAGTTTTATTAAAAAATAAGAGGTTAAATTGGCACTGTATAATGGAATTCTGGTACCAACCCTTGTATATGGAAGCGAAGCATGGAGTTGGAAAAATAAGGATGAAAGTAGATTGAATGCAGTTGAAATGCGATCTCTCAGGCGAATGTGTGGTAAAACTATGTATGATAGGTGCACTTATGTTGAAATTAGAGCAGAATGCAAGGCTGAGATAAGCATTATCGACAAAATTAGGAAAGGTCTTTTACGTTGGTTCGGTCATGTAGAGCGAATGGATGATGAAAGAACGGCTAAAAAAATATATGATGTGACTGTGCCTGGATGTAGAAGTCGAGGAAGGCCGAGAAAGACATGTAATGATCAAGTAAAACAAGTGCTTGAAAGTGGGCATGTAAGAAGTTGGAATAATCGACGTGCGTGCATGAGAAGATGTATGAATGTGGACGAAGCAAGAGAAGTATGCCAGGAGAGAGTGGTGTGGCGCTCTATCCTCTCTGCCTACTCCTTCGGAGAAACGGCGTGATGGTTAGTTAGTTAGTTAGTTTAAAATATAAGACGATACAAAAATATTTGAAATGTGTGGAAGAATTTAGTGTTACTTTAGTGCTAAATTTAAATTCCGCCTCGTGGTTTAATGGTAGCACATTGGGCTACCGTGCGATATTTTCACAATACACATCAAAGTATTACATTCTGAAACCTAAGACTGATCATCTTGCTTTCGTGTAATAAATCCAGATACACTTCACTTGGTATAACAATGCTGAACTTGATAAAATTTGTTACATAAAGGCAAATAGGAGAGTAGGAATAGAAGTGCTGAAACCATAGGAAACTACGATTGTACGGAGGAACGGCTGCGGGCCACGTGGCCACGCCTCCCCTTAAGGGGGATGTTTCACCCGTGTGACCGGTGGTCAACGATCCGGCAAATTGTTTTGTCGGCCGCGACAAGTTATTTGACATCCAAACAGGGTTGAATGGAATAACTGCCGGATACGGTAAAAGTATGCGCTTTCAGGATGTAATTAGAGCGAAAACATCGCAGATTTATTGCTTATTTTATTAGAAAAGGCGGGAATATTTTTTTTTTTACCTACCTACAAGGTATAAATACAGACGGTATCCCTTAAAGAACAAAAACATATTGAACCTAAAAGAAAGCACTGCGTTTAGTTATTTGTGTAGGTGCCTACGTATCATATAGGTAGTATGTTCAGCCGGTAGCCATTAATGATCTTTGGAGATGTATATTTTTTAATAAATCTTTGCGTGTAAGAATAAATATAATAGCCTAAAAACCAAATTAAATTAAATTTGTGTATACGTATACATTTGTCCACCTCGTGGCGTGACGGTAGCGCATTTGGCTATATAGCGCGTCGAGGGTTCAATATGAAATATTTATTTATATATGATTTTTATAATATTCCATGTGTGACACTTTGGACTGGAACTTAAGCGCAAGAATCTTGCCTTCATGTAAAAAATGATCAAGTATCACTGCCCTATGCCGTATTGTGTAAAGGGAAGTACCTAGTAGTTATAATTTTGATAAACGTTAAAAAAATTACTGTTTTCACTAAACTTTAAAGGTTCTTTAGGATTGTTTTTCATAATACAGAAAATATTTAAAAGTCGAAAGGTAATGAATGAACTAGAATAAAAATTTAAAATGTAAAATTTCCATCACGACTAGAATTAAGCTTTGATAGTTATAAATATTATGCCGTTTTTAGCATCTAGCGAAAAGCGACCTTTTAAAAATGCCGAATTTCGAATTTCATTTGTTATTATTCCTACGAAATTTCCAGTGGTGATAAACCGCAAATGCTATTGCCGTGAAATAAAAAAAATGTAGAAATCATTGTGTTACCTTTCCGTAAGGATCTGGTGTATGGTAGTGGCTCGGGCAGGGGCGCGCGGGCCGCGGCCGGGGGCCTCACGGGGACCGCGGCGCACCGGGCCCCTGCGCCATGACGGTTGACCGCCCCTGCTGGACACTGCCCCCCTCAGCTGGAATCAAAACATTTCTCTCTAAAATAAATGTTTATACTTTAAAGATACTAACTTGAGACTTTGGGGGTCTCACATAGATGTGTGGCGGAAGAAATTCGTCACGCGTGCGACGCGGGACGATACAAAATCTACCGAACTCCGCCGAACGCTACCGAACAACGACGAGAACCATTTTAACCTTCATCGTGACTCCACGTTACTTTTGTACAAAATTCTTGCCGCCAAATTGCGTGCCAATCTAGATTAATTTTTCTATTTTCATAACTCATGTCAATCTTAGTTTAATTAGTTAAGTTTTCGTTGTATTTCATTTCATGTCACTTCTGTGTAATAAATGTGCACTAAAAACTGTAAGTACTCCGACAAAAAGTAAACACACATAAAGAGGTACCATAGATGTACCAAATATGGTGCGGATAAGGGAAAAGTACGAGTAGTAGTGGTTTTATAAGCAGAACTCTGAGTTATACTATAATATATGACTCGGACTCCGACTACAACTCGCCTCTACTATTGCCCACGCTTTAAATCTACCAGTTGCTCGATCACAGATCAGTATCGACGCGGTAATAAGCGACGTGATAACGATTTCTTACCCATGGATGTTTAACGTTTTCGCGATCACAATGGAACACGCGTTAAAAGTTATCGATCGGGATTATTAAACGAGCGCATACAAGTCGCGAGCCATTTCCCGAGATAATATCTTCTTCGCACATATATTCTTTCAATCTTTCTCGAGTCCGTATTGCATTTAGCCGGCGTTCGGGAAGCCAAATATTGAGAAAAGCAGTCGACATAATATAACAATCCGACACGCGCGTTGATTTGACATTGATTTAACGTTTGACGCATAGGCCGCGATATTTATTATCATCTAGGGTGCTCGGAAACGCGAACGTGGTATGAACGTATATCGAACTGTGATCGGTCAAATGGTTAAGCGTTAGCACGTAAATAGCACGCTTTTAACTACGTCGATAGTTATCTGTGCTTGAGCTACAGACATAGTTGCAAGCGGGTAAAATGTAGTGTATCGATATATTTTTATCCCGCAGGAATCAAACACGATAAGTCACCGTCCATGTTTAACACATTTCCTACGTGCTTTCCTCCGCTCTTTTCAGGAACCCAAGATTAAGTTATCTTGGAAACCTGTGACGTCAGTAGTTGCGGATACCTTGCCATTTCGTGGAAGTCCATATAAATAACTAGCACCAGAAATCAATACGCTTTCCT